>JAJAGP010004101.1:52500-56640 GCA_025084515.1 Ancistrus triradiatus | reverse complement strand
TGTGTGTGTGTGTGTGTGTGTGTGTGTGTGTGTGTGTGTGTGTGTGTGTGTGTGTGTGTGTGTGTGTGTAGGTTTGGTGACTAGGCTGCGTTACCCCGTAGGAAGCCAGAGCAGGGCAGCACCAACGACGGCAGGGTTCAGCTATGGTCAGTGTCTCACACACACACACACACACACACACACACACACACTTATACATGTATAGATATAATACAGTAATACATATGTATATATATATATACATATACATATTGTGTGTGTGTGTGTACAGATAAGTGGGAGATTAACCCCTGTGAGCTGACCTTTATGAAGGAGCTGGGCAGCGGGCAGTTCGGGGTGGTACGGCTGGGCAAATGGCGGGCGCAGCATAAAGTGGCGATTAAAGCCATCAGAGAGGGAGCCATGAGCGAGGAGGACTTTATAGAGGAGGCTAAAGTCATGATGTGAGTAACACACACACACACACACACACACACACACATACACCGGAGAAGGCTTGTTTTTGGGAGCATATCAAGGAAAGGCCATATATGGACATAAGAGCAGTTGCAGTGGGTGTGTCTATAAGACCAAAGGTTATTTAATCCATATAATGGAATTAGGTTGGCTTTCTTAAAGCTGGTGTGAGTTTAAGACCACATATCCTCAGTGGGTGTCTGTATGTCCATATATGGGCGTGTCTGTGTGTCACGGTGTCCATACAGAGGCAGCGCTCACAGTGTGTGTATCTCTACGCCCATATATGGAAATCAGAGCTGTTTTCTCAGTGGCTGTGTAGAAACTTGTTGGATTTCAGATGAATAAGCCTACCTGTTTTTATTTTATCCGGCTTTCTTCATTGATCCTACGTTCGTTTTCCTCAGGAACCTGTCTCACCCGAGGCTGGTGCAGCTGTATGGCGTCTGTACGCAGCAGAAGCCCATCTATCTGGTGACGGAGTTCATGGAGCTCGGGTGCCTCCTGAACTACATCCGTCAGCGCCGAGGCTCCTTCAGCCCTCAGAACCTGCTCAGCATCTGCCACGACGTCAGCCAGGGCATGCAGTACCTGGAGGAGAAGTGCTTCATCCACCGAGACCTGGTCATTACCCCCACTACAACACACGATACGAATAAAACCCCAATGAGAACAGTCTGAATAATAACCCTTAAAATGCCCTCACTAACAATAAATAACTCTCCAAGAAGGAGTTGTATGAATGTAATGGTGCTCTATGCAAGTGATCACAACATTAGAGTGAAAGGCTAAGTTCAGTGGGAAAAACTGCATGACTGAAATGAAAGGAGGCTCTAGTTACCCTGTTAGGCCGCCTCTAGTGTGGATACAAGAGGAGATACGGTTTTTCTCTTTCCACAGGCAGCTAGAAACTGTCTCGTCAGCGAATCACACGTGGTGAAAGTGTCAGACTTCGGCATGGCCAGGTAAACCTCGAGACTCTTCCATGACCAGGATCAAATTTGTCTGCCTCGTTAACCCCGTTCTGACCCGTGACCCTGCAGGTACGTCCTGGACGATCAGTACACCAGCTCCTCAGGTACAAAGTTCCCGGTCAAGTGGTCCCCACCCGAGGTCTTTAACTTCTGTAAATACAGCAGCAAATCGGACATCTGGTCCTACGGTGAGATTAGATCTCTACTCAGCACTAATTGGCTCGTTATCAGTCCGGAAGCCTTAACGTCATCCGTACCTCCCTCAGGTGTGCTGATGTGGGAGGTCTTCACAGAGGGAAAGATGCCCTTCGAGACCAACTTTAACTACGAAGTCGTGACCATGGTGATGCAGGGCCATCGTCTGTCCCGACCCAAAAAGGCGGCGCCACACATTTACGAGATCATGACGCTCTGCTGGCAGGAGGTGAGAAGGCATGGCTTATTTAAGCAGGTTAATATCACAACTGGCCACAAGGAGGCGCCGGAGAAACCCCCGGGACCAATGCTAGAGAGGGCGCCGTTCCTACGCAGGGGAACTGCTATAGATACTGTATAAATGGCAGGGTGATGGCACAGTGTGTATGACAGACTGGCACCCCGTTCTGGTGCCATGACCCTGAAATGCATTAAGCTGGCATGAGTGAGTTTATAGGCCTACAAACTGTGTGTGTTTCAGAGGCCCGAGGACCGGCCGTCGTTCGCACGGGTCGCACAGATGATCACAGATGAGCTGGAGACGCCCGAGTCGGACGCCTGAGGCGCGCGATTAGATTGTATTTGCTCGATAATCTCCTCGTTAGATGTAAAATGGAATGTACTGTAACGTTCAAACCCATGCCTCTGCTTGTGTGTGTGTGTGTGTGTGTGTGTGTGTGTGTTGCATATGAAACATACTCGACGTGTTACAGTTTTGGAAAAATATAAAACATTAAAAACTCAAACCTAAAACGTGGTCGTGTTTTCATTGTGTTTTTCCCCGGATTCACATCATGACTTATGCATGCACATTGTGACACACACACACACACACACACACACACACACACACACACACACAGAGCAGTCTCCAGTTGCAGTGGATCACCTGAACTCACCATCGTTAAGGTAAGTCTCTCACTGTGACTTATTCTGTATTAATGGAGATAAGAGAGATAAGTGGGCGGAATTAAAATGGACGTAATTAGAAAAATCATATATAAATCAATCAATAAATAAAAGAACCAAATCTCTTATCAAAGTTATATTATGAGAGGCTTATTTCTAACATCTATTCCTACAAACCATAACTAACTACACAAGATTTCAGATTCCTACCGTACACGTTTTGGACAGGGTGATCTGTTTTTTACTCTATTTTGTTAACCTGAAATAAAGTTTTTAATAACTTATAGTTACACTTACTTACATTAAATACAGACAGTTCCCTATTTTAGCTTTTACAAAACTAATACATAAACAATTTTACAAAAATAAACGTGTGTGTGTGTGTTGTAGCAGTAGAATGTTTATCTTGTAGTGAAATTCGACGCCTCATTAATTAATTAATCAATGATTCAGCACCCAGAGACACTTTGTATAATTCATCAACCACTGGAACTAACTGTGTGTGTGTGTGTGTGTGTGTGTGTGTGTGTGTGTGTGTGTGTGTGTGTGTGTGTGTGTGTGTGTGTGTGTGTGTGAGAGAGAGAGAGTGTGTAGGACGTTGAGCTTTTATTTAAAGAGAACTAATAAAAAAAAAAATCTATACATTTTATTGTTATTATTAATCTATACATGTTATAGTTTAACATATTTATATAAATACATAAAATTAATGATGTGTAAATGAAAGTGTAAATAAATAAGTATATATTCTTTTTCATAAATAAAGTAAATTAATTTGTTGTGTTGACATAATATATAAATATAAATATATAATATATATAAGAATATAAATAAATAAATGTATATTTTTATAAACAAATATATACATATATAAATATATATACTTTTATAAATATATAAAAGTTTTAAAAACATACAGGGGTTAGACAATGAAACTGAAACACCTGTCATTTTAGACCACAATAATGTATTAGTATGGTGTAGGGCCTCCTTTTGTGGCCAATACAGCGTCAGTTCATGTTGGAAATGACATACACAAGTCCTGCACAGTGGTCAGAGGGATTGTAAGCCATTCTTCTTGCAGGATAGTGGCCAGGTCAGTACGTGATGCTGGTGGAGGAAACCGTTTCCTGACTCGCTTCTCCAAAACACCCCAAAGTGGCTCAATAATATTTACTATTTACTAATAAACTGGTGACTGTGCAGGCCATGGGAGATGTTCAACTTCACTTTCATGTTCATCAAACCATCTGAACTCTGGGATGTCATCCATAATGTTGTGTGCATTGCAATATTTTGAGCAAAACTGTGCTCTTACCCTGCTGATTGAACCTTCACACTCTGCTCTTACTGGTGCAATGTGCAATTAATGAAGATTGGCCACCAGACTGGTCCAATTTAGCCATGAAGCCTCCCACACTATGACAGGTGCTTCAGTTTCATTGTCTAACCCCTGTACTTGTCTTCATTAAATAAATAAATGAGAGAACATAAATGTGTATACTTGTTTTAAATAAATAAATAAATGTGCATTTGTTTTAATTATTAAATACATAAATAAGTGTATATTTGTTTTTAATAAATAAATAAATAATTGTAGATTTAT
>JAJAGP010004101.1:0-50000 GCA_025084515.1 Ancistrus triradiatus | reverse complement strand
CTTATAAGTTACAATCTGTATTGAGGATTCAGTTATTTGTTTTTTTCTAGTCTTTAAGATCTTATTATTTCCTCTCTAACAACTTAATTTCCCTGAGCTGATCTATAAACTCTTTACCTAAACATGTACAGAATTCACTGTCACTATTAAATATCAAACTAAACTGAAACCGATCATTTTTACAATTGATTCGTTATGACATCACGGTTTTTTCAGTGTGTGGATTTTCAGGACGATATTTGTCCGATGACGGCGAGCAGCGAGGCGGCCATGACGGCTCAGGAGTGGATCACGGGGCAGGACAAAGGTCAGAGGGCTAAATAAGGCAGACTTTGTCGATGGGTACAGAATCAGAGACCCCGTAACCCCTAACCTGCCCCCCCATGGCCTCTGTTCCAGCCCCTGTGCTGATGTCATTAAGACCCGGGACAGAAATCCAGAACCCGTACCCAGCACCGGAACAAGAAACCCACTGCCTAAAACACCAGAACACAGACAAACCTCATCAGGAGCAACCAGCCAATCAGAAAGCAAGATTTAGCGTGAGCGACCTATCAGAGTGGCAGGAGGACGAGACTCAGATGGGCGGATGGAGTGAAAGCCGAGAATCAGCGCTGAGCGACAATCCGACGGCTGCTGGGAAAGAGGTAGCAGGATCAGGCCAAAAGCATCTGTTAATAAGAATCACAATAACAACAATAATAACAGAACCCTAGATACAACAGCCCCCTATAACAGCCTGTGCTGCCACAACCACATACGGTCTTGGGAGTGGCTTTAGCTTTCAGCTTGGCACCATTTACCATTCCACATCATACTTATATACATAATTATATATCAAACACAATTCATCAGTTTGATTGTGTGTGTGTGTGTGTGTGTGTGTGTGTGTGTGTGTGTTGTAGCTGATGAATATGCTCCATAAGCAGCAGGATGAGATCCGATCCCTCAGGCAGCAGATAAAACAGCAGGACAGCACCATCCAACATCTGGAACTGGAAATCAAGAACATCTGCAACCAGCTGAGAGTTCCTACTGATTACAGAACCATATCAGAACCAAATCTGTAACAAATCAGAACCAAATCAGTACCACATAAGAACCAAATCAGCACCAAATAAGAACCAAATCAGTACTAAATAAAAACCAAATAAGAACCAAATCTGTACCAAACCAGTACCAAATCAGAACATAAGAACTAACAGTGGGCCCCAAACAATACTTAGTCAGAACCAAACCAAGAGGAACTGATAATAAAAGTAATCGGAACTGAACACACTCACAGTTAAAAAACGTTTATTTCATAAAAAACGTTCAAGAAGTTCAAACATTTATCAAAATTACAGTACGGTGATTCTGCAAGATCATACTCACACACACACACACACACACACACACACACACACACACACACACACACACAGACACACACAGACACACACAGACACACACACACACACACACACACACAGACACAGACACACACACACACACACACCTGATCGGAGGAACTGCTCACTGCTCCTGTAAGTGAATCCAGTAGAACACACAGCACTGAGCAGTGGTACGGTACACTGTGTCCATCACTGCAGAACCCTGACAGTCAGGCAGCCGGTACTCTGACGTGTAAATACCACACATTTACGTAACAAACGGATTCAGGGACCTGGATCATCTGGAGCTAACGTTAGCTATAGCAAATAAACTGTTAGTTATAATAAACACTTAATAAAGCAAACCCAAATCAGACCAGGATTTTGAGCAGGGGTGCAAAAACTTCTGCATAGTAATGTTCACAGATTAAAAATGTTAAGATGGCTAAGAAATGGGATCTGTTACATGAACCTTCCTGATTAGATCCTGATGTTTAAACTTGGTTTCACTTAGCATTTAATCGTTGCAGTAGTTTGTGCTCGTCGCTATAGTTGAATCGTTTCGGTTAGACTGACTGAGCGCTGATGTCCCTTTGCATTAGTAATGTTAGTCCTTTGCCTCTGATAACGGCGTATAAACAACCTTTTTTTAACATAAAGTTGTTTGTTTACGTTTTTGATTTCACAAAGAAGAACAAATGTTGTTTATTCCGAATGCACAAATGATAAAGTGTGTGAATATTGTGCAGATACTGAAAACATCTGGCTTTTATTTTAATTACAGCTTTTGTTTTCTAGTTTTCATACAGTAGGATTAATCTTGTTGTTTTTTCATCTGAACTTATTTTGTGTTGTTGATGTTGCTGTTTGTTGCATCTCCTCTAAACTGATCGGAAGAATGTGATCTAATGTTAAGTAATTGTGCTTTGTTTTTGTTTTTAAATAGACACATTTTTGTGACTCTTTTCCATAAAAGTTCAATAGAGTTTTATGATACTCAGAAGAAAATGTACCAGTTTAAAGGTTATGACATGTTTTATACAAAATTATCCCTGTTTATTAGACAGAATCACATCTGTAGCTGAAATTCTCTGCACTGTTTTCATCTTTGGGTTGGTTTTTATTGGAAAGTGAATTAAACTGAATTAATTTTAAGGTCCTCTTTGTTTGGTTCTGTGTTCAATACAGCACATCAACATCAAACACTGATCAACTCTACACCGAAACTCCAAACCTGAAGAATTAAAGAACTACACACACACACACACACACACACACACACACACACACACACACAGTAAACACACAACAACACTCAAAACCACACTCACCATCACTGACGGATCAGTTCACAAACCTTTTCACTGAAATATCGAAATATATACAATCCCACCCTAGGGAACCAATGAAACATAGTACGGTTCATTTAGGACATTTTCTTTGTTAAGAAAGTTTATCGATTTGTTTTAACGTATTAAATATTGAAACGATGACTTAAATACGAGTGATTTTAGAATTCCATTGCAGGCGTTCATATATATTACTATATTTTTAACTGTGCCTTCACTAAAGCCTGGCTGTTAGCTGTAAATGTGCTTTCAATTATTAAGCAGGAAAGTTTTGGGCGCCCACATGACTGCCCGGGTCCCAGTCCCGGCAGGGCCCTTTAAGCTTTAATGTTTGAATGATTTACATATTAATAAGCCAAAGGAATTAGACTGGCATAGGCTGTGTGAACAGTAAAGAAATTCATTCATTCATTCGTTGATTTATTTTAATAATGAATTTAGGTAGGGAAATAAAAAATAGAAGCTTAAATTCATTAGCAGTGACTAAAAATAGGCTTAGTCAGTGCGTTGATTGTTAAGTGCATATTTAATGATCTGATCTGTTGGATTTAAATCATTTAAATATAATGGAAGGTTGGCTTTTTACCAGTAAAATTCTGAGTTTCTTATGTTACATTTCAGCAAAAAATGGTTTATTGGTTTATATGGATATGTAATTAGTCCAAAGTTGTTTACGATAAGAAAGCCTCTGATTGCACAGTGTGATTGTTAAAAGAGAAGCCGTTCCTATCCTCACTCACGGCACGCCTATAGTGCAAAGGGTTTTTAGGAATTGCTTAAAATGTCACATTTGGTCAGAGAATATTGCTTCAGATCTGCGTAAACAGATTTGAACTCAGATTACAGCTTGAATGCAGACCTCGAATCCAGTATAACCTATGATAATAGCTACACGGACCCATCCATCGATTGTTAAACGCAGATTTGAGGAGCTGGCTCGGGATCAGATCGCTCTCACAGTGCTGCAGGTTTTAAAGCGAATTAAAGCTCATCAGAATCCAATCCACCCTTAAACTGTGCATTTGTGATTCCGCGCCGATGGAGGAAGACGTACGCTTGGGAAGTACGGTGGTACTGCTGCCACACGGAGCACAACATAAATCCTTCTGCAGTTTGTGCAGCGGGGCGGTCGATGGAATCATGAATGAATCAAATTTTATGTTATCCTTATCTCATACTGAGCAGCATCAGACAACCAGTGTTGCCAAATCTTTCAAAAGAAAATGACCACAGAGTTCCATGAATTGCATTTCATTCAACTCTAAAGACAAAACAAAACCAAAACATAAGGCGCGAATAAAACAAATGAAAGTAAAGACGCTGAGTATAAAGAAATGGCCGAGTCGTTACATCAGTGACAGGCATGGGAAAAACCTCGTCTCTTGTCACGTCTTCAGTTTAGGTGGGTTTAACGGAGCGAATGTGGCAACCCCGAAGAATAGCTATAAGAATCAAACTGCTAGAATCTTCAAGGAATATTAAGGAAAATACCATACAAGGTGCTCAATGCCACCAAGCCATTTAAGCTCTTAAGCTCCGCAGTAAGAACTGCTGAAGCCGCGAACTTCAATATTTTCTCGTAGTAATGACATGCTGGAGGATTCATTCCTTATTCTGTGTGGCAGCAGTACCACCGTGGGGAAGCGCATGCTGGAGGAAGCCCCAGTTTGGCACACGAAAGCTGGCCGTCCCGTTTGGCGTAACCCTGAGGAGCATCGGGACCTTGTTGTTGTTGTTCGCACCCTAACACGTCCCCCATTACACTCTCTCTACGACCCCTATAGTGCAGTTGGATTTGTGCTACAGTCTTGTGCTTGTGACTTTTCAAAATGACAGTTTTGAAAGACATAAACGCATTAATAAAACCGTCGGAGTCCGCCAGAGCCCGGTTACCGTGCCCTTAGCTGCTCTGGTGACAGGGAATACCCCTCGGGACCAGCCAGGGCTGTGGCAGTACCCATTTTCAAGTGGAGCACAGATTCCTGAGGGCACACCTGGGTCAATCGGACTCGGGTCCAGAGAGAAAGCTGTTACGAACACACACACTCTCTACCTTACCCCCATGTAGTGCATTAAATCAGTGCAGTGTGAGACAGTATCTATAGCTAAATCAGTGCAGGGGGCGGTGTGGAGTGTGTGTGTGTGTGTGTGTGTGTGTGTGTGTGCGTAACCATTTTGCAGACGTGCAAAATATGTGGCAGTGTCTCAAATAGCAGTTTGCATACATCATATATTATACCGTTGCACTTCATTTCCCATGAGTCTTTGTGGTTACCTCGTGCGTACTTGCTCTGAGACGTCTGTAGCTCTGCAGATTGGCTGACGCAGGTGATCAGTGTGTGTGTGTGTGTGTGTGTGTGTGTGTGTGTGTGTGTGTGTGTGTGTCAGTGCTCAGTGGGCATGTGTCGGATGGTGTGGAAGATCCAGTCCATCTTGGTGGTCCAGCCGCCGTGGTGGGCGTCGTTCATCTGCTTGGTGAAGTACTCCAGCGCCTCCTGCTGGCTCTTCTCCAGCGCCAGCGTCTTCCTCAGGTACGAGATGTCGTCGAAGCTCTGCAGCTCGGGCATGCCACAGCCCAGCAGCAGCGAGAACAGGTTGATGAAGAGACCCGCGTGCTGGCGGATGGCCAGGTACGCTTTGTAGCACATCTCCTGAAACCTGCGCACACACACACGCACACAAACACACACACGCACACAAACACACACACGCACACAAACACACACACACACACACACACACGCAAACACACACGCACACACTCCTATAAGACCCAAGAGGTGTAGACTATCATTATGGGCCTCCCCCATACACATTAACATAACCCTAACCAAAGTACAGTTAACCCCAACCCAAACCCTAACCCCAAAAAACACCAACCCAAACCCTAACCCCACTACACCAACCCTAACTGTAACCCCATTAAACCTAACCCTAACCCCAGAACACCTAACCGTAACCCAGAACACCAACCCAACCCCAACCCAAACTCTAAACCTAACCCCAGAACACCAACCCTAACCCTAATACATCTAACCCTAACCCCAGAACACCTAACCCTAACCCAGAACACCAACCCTAACCCTAATACATCTAACCCTAACCCCAGAACACCTAACCCTAACCCTAAACCAACCCTAACCCCAACCCAAACTCTAAACCTAACCCCAGAACACCTAACCCTAACCCCACTACACCTAACCCTAACCCCACTACACCAACCCAAACCCTAACCCCACTACACCAACCCTAACTGTAACCCCATTAAACCTAACCCTAACCCCAGAACACCTAACCGTAACCCAGAACACCAACCCAACCCTAACCCAAACTCTAAACCTAACCCCAGAACACCTAACCCTAACCCAGAACACCAACCCTAACCCTAAAACACCTAACCCAGAACACCAACCCTAACCCTAACCCCACTACACCTAAATCCAGACTGTCACATGAAACCCTAATATCTACCCTGTGTGTGTTTTTTTGTGTTTGTCTGTTTGTGTGTACCTGTCAAACTCCTTGGTCTTGGTACACTCCTGGACTCCTTTGCTGATGACGATGAGGAAGTCCTGTGTGAGGACGAAGGGGACGCGCTCACGCTTATACCCAAACTTCTTCTTCTTGTGGTCCAGGAAGTGTCCGAAATCGATGTGAAACAGCTGCAGAGAGAGAGAGACGGAGAGTGAGAAGCAGCTTTACAGAATAGACATGTTAATGGTTATGACATATGAGTGTGTGTGTGTGTGTGTGTGTGTGCGTGTGTTACCTGTCCGTTCTCTTTTACCATGATATTGCTGTTGTGTCTGTCTCCGATGCCGAGGATGAACGTGGCTACGCAGTAACCGGCACAGGAACGCGTGAACAGATCGATCGCTCGATCATAACTAACAGAGAGAGAGAGAGATATTGTTTATACACACATTATACACGTGTGTGTGTGTGTGTGTGTGTGTGTGTATGTGTGTGTTCTTTCTTACGCCTCGCCCTTGTTCTTGTCTTTGATCCAGTGGTGCAGGGTGTTACTGTTGAACTGCAGCGCCCCCTTCAGTCCTCCTTTGCACTGGATCTGCATGATGGTGAAGGAGTTCCTCACCACCTCGATCAGCCCCACACAGTCCCCGATAGAGAGGCACCCGTACGGCAGCATCCTGCAGAGAGAGACGCTTCAGGTTGTGATTGGCTGAGGCGGCGAATCGGTGGATTGTGATTGGCTGGAGGTCTCACCGCAGGTCGAGTCCCTGGTTCTGCCAGATGTTCTCCATGATCTTAATGATCTGCAGGGTCAGCATGTCCTGCCTTAGATCTGTCACACACACATTGTAACATTATAGCACACACGCTGCAGCTCAAACACACACACACAGACACAGACACAGACATACAGACACACACACACACACACACACACACACACACACACACACGCTGACCGTCTCCATTTTTAAAGATGATCTCGTTGTTGGTGAAGAGCAGCTCGCTCATGATGTCTGGATTTTCCCAGTTCAGCCAGAGAGGGCGCTTCGCTGAGGACATGATCCTACACTCCTCCAACCTGGGGGGGCAGGGACGTTAAAACTTACATTTATGAAAGCCCTCAGTAGAGGGCGCTGTCTCCAATAAAACTGTAGGTACCTGAGGTTCCCCAGCTGATGCACAGGGTTGAGGGGGGAGACGAATCCCTGCAGAGCCTCCATATAATCGGGACGGGACATGTGCTCCACCAGGAACTTCATCTGAGTCTGAAACAACCAATCACAGCCCGGCATCAGCTAACACGTGCAGGTCATACAGGTGAGGAGACAGACGAGTTACTGTGAGAGTGTGACACAACACAACGCGGTGAGGAGCAAAGGGTTAAGGTGAGACTTAAACGAGACAGGTGAGGTGATAGTAAAGGTAAGACAGGTGAGGGAAAAGGTAAGACAAGTCGGAACTGAGACAGGTACGAGGTGAGAGAGGTAAGAGGCGAGACAGGCGACAGACAGGTGACACAGGTTAGAAGTGAGATAGGTAGGAAGTGAGACAGGTAAAAGGTGAGACAGGTAAGAAGTGATGCAGTTAGAAGTGAGATAGGTAAAAGGTGAGACAGCTAAAAGGTGGGACATGCTGATAGTGAGACAAGTAGTGAGGTGAGGTATAACCGACGAAAGTGACACAGGTAAGAAATGCGACACGTAACATGCGAGACAGGTGGAATGCAGGAGAGGCGAGACAGGTGTTGCCGTACCTTCTGCGTCTCGTCCTTCTTCTCATGTTTGAGGGTGTCGGTCAGGTTCACCAGTTTGTCCATGGCCTCCACCTGTCTGTTCAGGTGTTTCAGGTAAATCCCACACGACCTGCAGAACGCCTCCAACAGCAGGCCGAACCTCCGAGAGACTGTCTTATTGTGCATCTCCGACCTACACACACACACACACACACACACACACACACACACTTATATACACCACCATATTTAGCAGCTCCCTCTTTAGTGGAGCCACTGTGATGTCACTCACTTCAGGTGCCAGAAGAAGAAGTGTCCGATCCTCTGATTGGTTAGAGCTTTCTTCACCAGGAAGCGAGCCAGAGGATTGTCCAGGTACATCTCATACTTCAGCACCTGCCCCACACACACACACACACACACAGAGTTACTTAACCCATCCTGTTTGGAGTATTACTACCAAGTGATGAGAGTATCTCACACACACACACACCTGGACGAGCTGCAACAGGTACTGGCTGATCTTGTCGTCGGTGAGTCCCTGCATGAGGCAGCGCAGAGCAAACTCTCTCACCATCGGGTCGGGAAAATTACAGTCCAGCAGCTCCAGGGCTGATTCAGGCTGCATGAGGGGCCAATCACGGAGCAGGCAGTACATCTACACACACACACACACACACACACACACACACACCAAAAAACACACACAAGCAGCTGAATACATACAGATCATTGTATTGTATTTTTAATCACCAATTAAATTGTCTGTGTGTGTGTGTGTGTGTGTGTGTGTGTGTGTGTGTACCTGTGACACCTCGTCCCTTGAGTTCCACTTGACGGACAGCAGCAGTTTCGGGAGACTCTCAGGAATATTCACACAGTAATGCCTGCACAGACCAACGATAAAGGCACTAATCAAAACTAATCAAACTAATACCACCTAAATGTGTTGGTGGGGGGGGGGGTGTACCTGTGTCTCCACAGGAAGTCCTTCTCCTGCTCTGAGAGCTCATACAGAGGGTCTCGGTTGCAGAGCGAGCGAAGCTGTTCGATCTCCGCTTGAGAGATGGTGCTGTCACACACCAAACGGTTACTCTGTACAGAGAGAGCCTTCATCATCATCAGCATCAATCAGTCTGTGTGTGTGTGTGTGTGTGTGTGTGTGTGTGTGAGATAGGAGTGTAATGATACCCTCTGTTCTTATTTCGATTCAATTCATAATATTGAGTCAAAATTTGATTTTCTCACGATTAACAACTTATAACTTAAAACATTAGTCAACTTCAACTGAAAAAATTTGAATAACTAGAAATAGCATGTGTGTGTGTGTGTGTGTGTGTGTGTGTGTGTGTGTGTGTTACCAGGCTGAGGGAGTAGTTGTATCCCAGCTCTCGAGAGATGATCCAGTTGGCATGCTCCTCGATCTGCTGCTCATCAGGAAAAGCCACGGCCTGATTAAAGCAGGTGAACTCCAGCTCTACACACGGGGTCTCCTGCAGCCCCGCCGAGGGGTAAAGAACAGAGAGAGGGAGGGAGTTTTGGAAAGTGCCAAAATGGGCAAAAGGGGTACAAATTCTTCATGAGAAGGCCAGAAATAAAAAAAATCTAAGAGAAACCCATCTGGTTTGTTAAGCTGTTGATAGACAGTATGTAAAACATGACACACACACACACACACACACACACACACACACACACCTTGTTGGGGTTGGATCCTGCCACCCCGATAGGATTGAGTAGATCCTCCAGTCCGTGTGGAACCGGCCAAAGACTCAGAGCCACTTTACCACTGACCAGCGTGTCCTTATAATCAAAGAGATTCACATTCCCCCACGCTAACGGGCAGTGCTCCTGCACACACACACACACACACACACACACACACACACACAGAGTTCTGTTATGCTGTGTAAGCTGTACTGCTGAGCCACACCGGTTTGTAATAAAGGGCTGAAGCTGAGGCCCGACCTCTTTGGCTCCTTTGCGTCCCTTAACAGAGCAGATGGAGAGACAGAGCCGAGCAGCACGGGGGAGATCCGTCAGAGAAATATCGTACGCCAGCCACTCGTTCCATCTGTCTCACACACACACACACGCACACACAGGAAACTGTATAGCCATACAGAGAATGTGTGTAACGTGGGTAAAATCATAGGTGTGTGTGTGTGCAGGTGTGTGTTACCTGGGGTTGGAACACGGTACTCTCTGTGTGTTGACGTTGTCACACAGGGGCTCGCCACCATGATAAATACCAGTCCTCACGTAGATCTAACGCGCACACACACACACACACACAAACACACACACACACACACACAGAGTTTATTACAGCTGACAGTGCATAAATACAAGCAAAGCATTTTGTATTGGGAATCTGGAAATCTTCAGAAGGTAATAAAGAACAACCTTTTCTGCAACACAGCGATTTCTTTAATAATTCAGAACCCTTTTCAGGAAACCAGGAACATGTTTGGGTCTCAAGAGAAATGTTACATGCACAAGAACTTTTTAAGATTCATTTTAAACAACTAAAAAACAATTAGAAGAACCCAAGGACCTTTTAATTAACTAAAACCGTTTTGAGGAACCCAGTAACCTTCTAAAGAACCAAAAAAAAAAACATTTTAGGAACCCAAGAACATTCTCAAGAACTGAAACCCTTTTCAGAAACCCAATATCCTTTTAAAGAACTGAAACTCTATTGAGGAACCCAAGAACCTTTTAAAGAATCGAAAAATAATTTAGAAACCTAAGAACCATCTAAAAAACTAAAACAAATTTGAGGAACCAAGAACCATTTAAAGAACTGATACCTTTTTGAGGGACACAAGAACGTTTTAAAGATCTGAAACCATTTTGAGGAACTCAAGAATCTTTAAAAAAAACAAAAAATCGTTTAGGAACCAAAGAACATGTGAAGAACCCTTTTTAATGAACCAAAAACCGTTTAAAAAACTGAAACTCTTTATTAACCTAAGAACCTTCCAAAGAACTGAAACCATATTCAGAAACCTAAGAACCTTTAAAGAACCCAAAAATCTTTCCAAAACCTAAGAACTTTCAAAAGAACTGAAACCCTTTTAGCACCCCAAGAATCTTTTATAGAATCGGAAAACCTATTAAGAATCAAATAACATTCTCAAGAACCAAAATCATTTCCAGGAACCCAAGGACTTTTTAAAGAACTATAACCATTTTGAGGAACTCAAGGAAATTCTCAAGAACTGAAACCTTGTTTCAAAGAACCTTTAAAGAACTGGAATCATTTTGAGGAACCCAAGACCATTTAAAGAACCAAAAAACCTTTTAGAAACCTAAAAACCTTTTAAAGAACTGAAACTCTTTTGAGGAACCCAAGACGTGTAGCTACACGATCCTTTTGGACTTAAAGGGGCGGAGCTTAGTGTACTGAACATCGGTCCAGACTACGCATCGTTTGCGCGTCCCACCTTGTCGATGTCTCGGATGTTGACGTTGACGTAGGTGGCGCACAGGAGCCTGATGCGGAGCGGCGTATGAGTGTTGATGGACCATAGCGAGCGGGGGTTAGCGGGGTCGGCTCCTCCGGGGCTCGGGCTGGGCTGGGGGGTGCGGCGACTATACGAGGGAGTGACGAAGCCGGTGCAGGGCAGCTGATCATACACGCTGTCCTTACTGACCAGCATGAGGTGGGGCAACTTTCCCACGATTATACAGCTACGGATGTACTGCACAGAAAGAGAGCATTTAGGATCCGCAGAGGCCTGCAGCGCCCCCTGTCTCTAATCACATACACACACACTCTCTGGGCACCTTGTACTGGCTGAGCGGGTACTTCTCGAGCAGGTACTCGTCGCAGCCGCACACTTTGAGGATGTACTGGCCCTGGTACTCCTGCACGCACAGGCGCAGCTGCTGGGCCGACAGGTGCATGCTGCGGGTCTTCTTCCTTATGGCCTCGGCGATCAGCTGCTCCGGCACGCAGTCGTGAGAGATCTTCAACGTGTACTTCTGCTTGGCATTGGATGGAGACACCACCACCCAGATCGTCACGATCAGACGGCCTGCGCGCGCACACACACACACACACACACACACACACACACACACACTATTACTTAGGGAGGAAATAACCCTTTAGGATCTGGTATAAGGGTATTTAGAAGGGTATCTACCTACAGAAGGGCATTTAGAGCGGGTGTTTGCCCCCACGAAGAGTTACAGGTGGTAGAAGTCATTCCTGGACAAACTCTCACCTTTATCCAGTTTGTCGTAGATGTGCTGTGGGAGTTGGGGGGACGACTCCACACTGGGGGGGTAAACGTACAGGGCGTGGGTGTGCGGCCCCCCGCCCTCACGCTCCTCCATTGCCTCCCGACACACACTTAGGATGCCCCTCCGAAAATCCTGCACCTCCGAGTCCTTCACCAGCTCGAACTCACAGATCGGCATGCCTATAGCAAAGCCTGGGTACACACACACACACACATATAAACACACACACACACACACACACACACACACAGTACATAAGGACCCAGAGTACACACACACACACTCACAGTACAAAAGGACCCAGAGTAAACACACACACACACACACACACACACACGCACGCACCGATCTCCCGGTTGAGGATTTTCTCCTCGCGGTTGCCGAGTGGTTCGATGACCTTTAGGATTGGGTGGAAGAGTCGAAGATCACACAGCCGCCGCGTTTCATCATAAAACTCCTCCCTCTCAGCCTCCTGGGTCACACCCACAAATATGTAGCAGGACTCCTCCTACCAGTCAGAACGGTCACAGCTTAGAATAGAGCGGGGGGTAGCTGAGGGGGTATTAGGGAGTATTCACCTGCAGGTGGTAGAGAGACGGGATTTTGAGGTGTTCCTAACCCCGGGAGGCAAACAAGAGGGTATATATAGGGCATAATCACCTGCTGGAAGGGTTAGAATTAGGTACTTAGGGGGTTATTACCTGTAGCAGGTGGTAGAGGGGGTATTTAGGGGTATATTACCTGCAGCAGGTGGTAGAGAGGGTTATTTAGGGGTATATTTACCTGTAGCAGGTGGTAGAGGGGGTATTTAGGGGTATAATTACCTGCAGCAGGTGGTTAGAGAGGGTATTTAGGGGTAATATTTACCTGTAGCAGGTGGTAGAGGGGGTATTTAGGGTATTTATAATTACCTGCAGCAGGTGGTAGAGGGGGTATTTAGGGGTATATTTTACCTGCCGCAGGTGGTAAAGGGGGTATTTAGGGAGTATATTTACCTGCAGTACAGGTGGTAGAGGGGGTATTTAGAGGTATATTTACCTGTAGCAGGTGGTAAAGGGGGTATTTTAGGGGGGTTATATATTTACCTGTAGCAGGTGGTAGAGGGGGTAATTTAGGGGTATATTTACCTGCAGCAGGTGGTAGAGGGGGTATTTATATTAACCTGCAGCAGGTGTAAAGGGGTATTTAGGGGTTATATTTACCTGCAAGCAGGTGGTAGAGGGGGTATTTAGAGGTATATTTACCTGTAGCAGGTGGTAGAGAGGGGGTATTTAGGGGTATATTTACCTGTAGCAGGTGGTAGAGGGGGTATTTTTAGGGTTAGGGGGGTTATAATTACCTGCAGCAGGTGGTAGAGAGGGTATTTAGGGGATATTTACCTGTAGCAGGTGGTAGAGGGGGTATTTAGGGGTATATTTACCTGCAGCAGGTGGTAGAGGGGGTATTTAGGGTATATGTTACCTGCAGCAGGTGGTAGAAGGGGTAAATTTAGGGGTATAATTACCTGCAGCAGGTGGTAGAGAGGGTATGTAGGGGTATATTTACCTGTAGCAGGTGGTTAGAGGGGGTATTTAGGGGTATATTTACCTGCAGCAGGTGGTAGAGGGGGTATTTAGGGGTATATGTACCTGCAGCAGGTGGTAGAGGGGGTATTTTAGGGTATATGTACCTGCAGCAGGTGGTAGAGGGGGTATTTAGAGGTATATTTACCTGTAGCAGGTGATAGAGGGGGTACTTGCGGGCCTCGCTGAACAGCTGCTGCTTGATGCTGATGAGCGGAGCTTCACGTAAACACTCCAGGCTGACCATCATGCCGTTGGGCAAACAGCAATCCACCAGGATACGAGGGGGCATCAGGTGGAGACCCCATAATTCACCTGAAGATGGTCTAGGAGCCATTCTGACACACACCTTCACACACATACACACACAGTCTGGGGAGAGAAAGAGATGCAGAGTGAGCTCTTATAATTTGGTCCTAAACGAATAACTCATTAGAGACCAGAGCCCCGTGCGGGTACGAGCACGCCGTCCTAAACGTAAATAAGAGCCGTTAAGAGCACGGAAAAAGCCACGAATTCACACACGACAACAAAGCAGACACACTGTTGTCACACTGTTGATTTCTCTGTACCACACACACCCCTCAAACGTGGTTTTATTTATGAACATTGTTCCCCGGGAGGCAGAACGTCAGAGAGTTATTTTCACCGCCGTTTATTTCTGAATTTCTGAAACAGAAGGTTGGATTGTGTCTGACATTTTGCACATGGAACGGAAGGCCTGTGGACGCAGCATGTGAGAAGAAAAGCTCTATTTAAAATATCTGAGACTCAAAATAGACCAGAGGAGAATTGGAGTCTGGTAAAGCTGATAGATTCAGTATCTAATGTTAAAACACTTCCATAACTTCAGGTGAACTCGGCAGGTGTTAGGGCGACACGGAGCCTCCCAGCTCCAGAGACTCGGGTTGGAGTCCTCGGGTGGGTCCAGAGATTAACCCGGCAGGTGTAGGTACTGTAGGTGTAGGACTCAAGGTCTCAACTGTGTTAGTTATTATTTAAATATTAAATTAACTAAGCATATACATGCTTGTTTAACAATAATTATGAGGTAATCGTTGAAGAGGTCAGTAAATCCCGATATCAACAAACAAACAACGACAAGGATGAACCTGTATTATTATTTTAATTACTATTATTATTTTATTTACTTCATCATTAATTTACTATTATTATTATCACTAATATTATATCAGTATTAGTTTTATTATTCTGATAAATGGTATTATTATTGTTACTGTATATTACCTCTATGTTTTGTTACAACTGCTATTATTTTTATTATTATGAATGGTATTATTATTATTATTATTATTATTATTATTATTATTATCATTATACCTTTTAGCATAATAATTAGAAGTTTTCTTATTATTATCATTATTGATGATAATAATAATGATAATAATAATAATATTATTATTCCTATTATAATTAAGATAATTATTACTGTTATTCTTATTTTTATTATTATTGATCTTGTTGTTTATTATATAACTATTACTACTGTTGTTTTATTCAAATTCTTATATTATTATTTGTATTATTATTATTTTAATTACTATATTTTATTAATATGAGTACTATATCAATAACAACATGATTATGATTATTATTAGTATTTTAATTCTTATTATCACTACTTTTTTATTAATATCATTATATTTATTATTACTATTGTTATAAATCCTAATATTGTTTTTATTATTATTATAATTACTATTATTATTATTATTATTATAACATTTATTATTATTTTTTATTGTCTGTTCTAGTAAACAACTCACTCAGAACTTCAGTGATTAAGCACAATAGTGATGAATTAACATGACTAATTAACACCTATAAAATGGAATGAGCACATGACCGTTTCAGTTAGACCTATAGAGACTGTATAAGCCATATAAGTACCCCGTGTTCAGTAAAGACTGTCATTTATATTTAAATACTGCTATAATAATATAATAGATAATAAATAATCTCTGACATTTAATGGCTTATGACGAGTAGCTTCATCCCTGTAAGGTGTTCCTTTAATAATGCAGGATGTAATGAAGTGATAAGGCCGAATTAGACCATGTGTGTGTTTTGTTGTTTCATCATAGCTGCACACTCACCACAGCTCCGGCTCCCCCAGTCTCAGTTTCTGCTCCCTGTCAGAAACACAAAGCCCAAATCCCAAACAGCCCCCTGCTCCCTACAGCAGTGCACTGCATGGTGCTATGGTAACGGTTCCCCCAGGGCACTGCAGGTCCAGTGGGGAGCGATTCGGGACACCCTCAGAGCATCTCCGGTTCCACACTTGGATGAACCCCAGCAGGTTCTGGTCCGGTTCTGAGGTCCAAGCTTCCGTGCCTGTGTGTGTGCGTGTGTGTGTGTGTGTCGGTGATAGTAACGAGGGAGCGGCGGGATCACCGAGCTCTGACTCTCCGGTACGAAGGGAACAATAGGGGGTACAGAGAGAGACTGAGGCTGAGATGACACAGGGGTAAGGGGAGGGGGGGCATCGCTTTTTAAAGGGGACGTGCTCGCTTTTTAAAGGGGAAGCACACGGGGACGCCAGCTGTTACCAAAGAGACACAAAGAGGATGAGATGGATTTCCGCTTTAACCCTTCTGTTATCTCCAAGTTTACTAACATCTTTTATCCTTGGGGCCAATCCAACCCGAACAACTTAAACCTCCACAAAATGACATGAATCAAACAACGATGATGTCATTCACTATTTAGAGACGTCAAACTGACCCTGAAGATATCGGGACAGTTAAGGCGTTTCAGCAAAGCGATTAGAGAAGCCATGTGCTCATGAATAAAACATCAAACGGACACGAGCCTCAATCACAGTGATCATAATCAACCAACCAGCATGTACAGAAATAATTATACTATGTGCGTATCATTTCCTCACCATCAGTAAAATCAGCTAGCTAATATAATTATATTCATCACATCACAGCTGCAGTATGATTAGAAAAGTCTATAAACCAAAGGTGCTTCCACATGACAACTAACATCATTATAATTACTGTTTTAATTTTAGGTTTTTCTATTATTATTACTACTATTTGTTTACTACTAGAACTCTTATTATTATTTTGATAAGTAATATTACATCACTAGTATTTTTATTATTAGTGTAACTGTTGTTATTATTATACCATTTTTTTGTTACACCTGTTATTTTTATTATTAGTAGTAGCAGCAGTATTATTGTACCTGTTATTATTATGATAATTATAACTGTTATTCTTATTTTCTTCTTCTTCTTGTTATTGTTATTATAGCAATTACTTTATTAGTATTGTAATTACTATATTATTATTATTATAGTTTTTATTTTTATAATACCATTATTATTGTTATTGTTTTATTGGAACTGTTATATTATTATTTGTATTATTATTACAATATTATTACTAAAACTAATTTTTTTTTTTACTAATATAATTACTATAGCAATGATATCACACAATATTATTATAACTATTTTAATTATTATTAATACAAATTTTTATTACTGTTGTTGTTATAAATGCTATTATTATTACTATTATAATACCTATTATTATGATTACTGTTATTATTATATTGAATTTTCTATTATGGTAAACAAACCATTTCTAATCTGATGTGTGTGTGTGTGTGTGTGTGTGTGTGTTTATCTCTCTCGCTCCCTCTCTCTAATCCTAATCCTGTTTTTGTTGTTGGTGAGATTATATTTTAGTGAGAGGCACAGATGTGTTCATCTCACTGACCCCCTCCACCCTCCGCCCTCGCTGACGCCCCCTGTGTGTTGGCAGATTAAATGCACCGGCTGTTATATTGTGTAATTTTAACCCTCCAACATAACAGGAGCAGCTTTGGGGGGGTTCTGTACAGCTACAAGTGCAGGCTGCACGACTGAACTTCTGACAGGAGGCGGCATTACGCACTGCCAACGTCCCCGTCCAATCTCAGGCCTGCTTTTTTTGCCAGAGAAAGGTCATGTGATCATATTTGAGCTAAGCAGACAGCAGGACTTGTGGGTACACAGATCTCCAAACCACAAGTAAGCAAACATGATAATAACACTGTGTGTGCACTGTAGGATGATGATGGTGTGTGTGTGTGTGTGTGTGTGTTCCAGCGGGTCGGTACTCACTATGCGCTGCAGATGAAGTCGTCGGCGTGTGAAACACTGCTTGGGTTCCCTCTTGTACGCTGGATGAAGTTTGAGTAATGCTGGGTAATGTTATAGACTCTCTCTCTCTCTCTCTCTCGCTCAGACGCTCAAACAATAGGTAGTTTGGGCCATTTCCTCTCTTCCCTCTTTTGTTTTTCTCAAATGCCACACACACACACACACACAGATTAGTCACCATGAAAGATCACAAAGCATTTGGTGCACACAAACAGTTCTTGTTCGATCCACAAATTGAAAATTGGAACCTGACACACACAGACCACGAGGAGCGCTGCGACTCCACAGCCTCTGGCAAGGCAGAAACGTCAGGACGGGCGTTCAGGGGCGCCTTGGCTTTAGAGCAGTCAGTACAGCAGACACCTCCATTATCATCATCAGTGTGTGAGAAAAATTGTTAGTCTGAATCCTCACTGGATAACTGTGTTTGAGCAGGACTTCATTAGGGTTTAGCTCTTTCGTGGGTCTCGTCAGAGTCCGCTTTGTTTACTCCCGTCTACCTCTTGTTTACGTCCTGATTTTTGGGGGGTTTCTGAGCAGCGATAAATCAATCGTCCAGCTGCTCCAGGCTCAGTGTAGCTAGCCTGAGCTAATTTATTCTCCTGCTGAAGTGATAGGGCCTGAGTCAGCCATTGTTCCACCTTTTCCTGTTTTTTACCCTGTTAATATCTGTGTCAGAAAAAGAGAGAGATAAAGAGGAGAGAATCAGACGGGGGCTGAAGAGAGAGAGCGACAGACGGAGAGAGTGCAAACCAGAGACGGATAGAGAGAGAAAAACATAGACACAAAGGGAGATGAAGAGACAGAAAGAGGAAAATCCCACAAGTAAAAACTCAGAAATAAAGAGAGAGAGAGACAGAATGAGAGTCACAGAGACAGAAAACTGAAGCACAAAGAGAGAGAGAGACAAAAAAAGCAAAGTGTGTATGTGTGTGTGTGTGTGTGTGTGTGTAGGTTACAACAACAGGAAGGTTAAGATCTACACTCCTAATCTGAATCACTCTGGCTGGCATTCTTTCAAAAAAAGTGAACAGACACTCCCACACACAGCTCCTACACACACACACACTGTGCTCTTTAATTAGCTCCTAATGAATAACCGAATACATAAATAACACCAAACATTAAACATTAACGTTAATAAACCAGTATAACCACATAACGATTAAATCAGTGTAACACAAACAGCTCTGGGCCTCAGTCACCTACAGAGCATCATCAAACCCAGGCAGCAATAGGAGAACATGTTCAGCAGCACTGTACTCAACACACACACACACACACACACACACACACATACACACACAGACACGCGCACACACACACAGACACATCCACACACACACAGACACGCGCACACACACACACACACACAGAGAAACACAAACACACACACAGACACGCCCACACACACACAGAAACACAAACACGCGCACGCACACACACACACACAGAAACGAGCACACACACAAACACATACAGACACAAACACAGAAACACAAACACACACACATTCAGAAAAACACATACAGAAAAACACACACACACACACACACAATCACAGTGTGTACAAAAACTGCTGCACTATAACATACACTACATCACAATACACAAGAAGAGCACATTTCTTGGGGTAGCATCATGCAATTTAGGACGGACCCCAGCGATTCGCTGGACTGAGAAGGAATGTGTGTTTACAGCACACAAAAAAAACACACACACACACACACATACAGAAACATACAAACACACACAAATATACAAATACACTCATACAGATACACACACAAACATACACACGTTCAGAGAAACACACACACACACACAGAAAAAACACCCATACACAGAAACACACAGAAATGTACAAACACACGTAAAGAAAGACACACACACATTCAGAAAAACACACAGAAACACACATATACATACAGAAAAGCACGAAAACATACAAATACACAGACATATAGAAACACACACATATATACAGAAACACAAATACACACACACACACACACACACACACACACACACACTGGTGGCTATACTTAAAATACACCATTTACATCCCAAATTGTAATTCATTACAGTTAATAGTTAAATACTGTGGATGTGGGTAGGAATGCACATTTATATTATTGTGCATGCGTGTGTGTGTGTGTGTGTGTGTGTGTGTGTGTGTGTGTGTGTGTATGATACAGAAGCCGTCCTCGGTTCAAACTCAGGCCCTCTTGGGCTGCATCTCAAATCGCATGCTACTGCAGTCAGAACAGAACCCTGCCTATGCTGCACACTGTGTTAGCAGCAGAGTACAGAGCGGTTTGGGACGGAGCCGATGTGCATGTGTTCTGTAGTTACAGCGGTGTTCCTACTCCTCCTCCAGCATCACGAGACTGAACCTGTCCTGCTCTTCGTCCTCCTCGTCTTTACAAGGCAGCTGCTTTTTGTCCCTGAGCCCTCCGTCCTCCGCTCCATCACCGTGTGGCTTTGAGCCGTGGTTTTCCTCTCTGCTCCTCCTTGCTTTCTTTTTCTTTCTCTTCCCGTCCTTCTTCACTCCCTCCGTCTGTCTGGCCGGGGCAGGCATCCCCGCAGCATCGGGGGTCTTTCCCACAGCGCTCTGAGGTACCGTCTGGTCTCCTGTGTCTGAACAATGTTAGTACAGATTAGGCATATTCTGTTTGGGGCTGTACCTAAGCTTTCGTCGTGTGTCGATTCAGGATATCTGATTTGATCTAATTTGCCATTTGGGACGGGGTTTCTATGTTCATATACTGTATTATTTAAAATGGAAGCCTCCTGTTTGGTTCCGAGCCCTTTCAGAGGTTTAACTTGTTTTGGCTGTTTAGTGAATAAAATGTGATTTGACACATGATATTAAAGATCGTTTGGCTGACCGTGTGTGTGTGTGTGTGTGTGACCTTTTCTGTGTTCGGCTTTCTTTTTCTTTGGCTGAGAAAAGGATGGAACGAGACGCTTCTCCCTTTTCGCCCTCACAGCATTAACTGAGAATGAAGCCATAATGACATCCAGTCAGACACAGTTTATATTAGAGGTACGAGCTCTGTGATGTCCTTTCTCTTTAACTTCTCTCACCATCTTTTGCTTCCCTCGCCCCCTCTTTTCTTCCCTCCACCTTCTTCTTGGGCTCTCTCTCCTCTCTGTGCGTCTCTTTTCCCCCTGATTTGCGTCCGTGCCTCTCTTTCGGTCTCCCTGTTAGAACCCATTAACGTAGTCATTAACACTCTCTAATGAACACCAAATGCTTCTGCATCATTCGAATTTGTAAGAACAGATCATAATAGACCTAGAATAGATGAATTTAATTGATTCTAACATGATTTCAATCAGCACCGGTGCTCTGCGATGGAATTCTTACTGAGATTCGAGTAATGGGGATGTCAAAACAAGAGCGCTTTTGTGGCTACTTACGTTTCTCTTTTCCTTCTGTTAGCCTCTGCTTTTTACACTTCACATCCTAACACACACACACACACACACACGGAGGAGTTTTTGCCAAGTTCAGTTTTGGCTCAAAAGCTTTGTGAAGAATTGAAAGTGAAGTTTTGGCAGACTGGTGCTTTGTTTTCATTCACAAGGCTTGTGTGTGTTTATGTGTGTGTGTGTATGTGTGTGTGTGTGTGTGAGTGTGAGACTGACCTCACAGTCACTTCCACTTTCTCCAGAGAACAGCTCCAGAACCTCTGCAGAACCAAGGCACAAACAGTCACACACACACACACACACACACACAGAATTTCTATGCTAGTGAGGGTATGGCATAACGATTACTGCACTGACCTTACCAGTATCCTAAACCAAATCCTGGCTCTTTTTTAAATAAATGTTTCAGTTTAAGTAAACAGGCCTTCTAAAGCTTCAATTACTGCGGATGTTTTGTTCCCACGATGCTATATAATCCTGTCCTCCCACACACACACACACACACACACACACAACACACACACAACCTACTTTATCGATGAACATGAGAGAACATGTACACACTATGCGTGATACCTGCGATGTCACTGTCCACCTCTGAGCTCTCTCTGTCCGACAGGTAACGACTGTAGAACCCAAACTTAACCAGCCGATCCTCAGAGGGAACAGAGGAACAGAGAGAGAGGAGAGAGAATAATAGACGGAAGATTAGCTCTGATCTGAGAGAAAAGCTCCAGCTCTCTCTAGTGGCTGTGTGTTGGAGCATATTGTTGCTGAGAGATCATAAACGGCCTGGCTCTAATAAAATGTGTGTTTATGTTATATAATATTATCTGCACAAGTCATGTTACAACCGGTCTGGTAAATTCAGTTCTAGGTGTGTCCGCTTCAGCGTTACCTCAGACTCCTTTCATTGAGGCTGCAGTGTTTTAGTGGTTAGAAGGCACAGGAGGCTTTATATGGGGTGTCAGAAGATTTCAGACTTGACATTTCTGTGTGTGTGTGTGTGTGTGTGTGTGTGTTACCTTCAGTGCCAGGCTGACTGCTTCCTCTGACATCTGAGTGGCCTGCTTCAGGTCCTTCTGGAGCTGTTGCTGAAGTTACACAAGCACACACACACACACACACACAACATAAAGTCTCACATGATACACACACTGATCAAAAGTGTGTGTAAATACAACGGTGTGTGTGAGCACATCTGAAATCTGCTCCTCAGGCGGGTCTGTGTAGTCCCTCAATCTGCCGCAGAGCACCCAGGCGCGGCTCACGGGATCCCCAAAGAACGTCACGTGGCACTTATACTGTGTCACACACACACACGCACACCGATTTATCTATCGTTTCCATCCTGTGGCTTTGTGACAGACACACACCGATACAGATGAAGGCTCCTGGCTACAGGTAACCCAGGGGACAGGGAAGTTTGGGCTGTACTGTGTGCCATGTTGCCACCAGGAGTGATCACCAGGAGAAGGATAATATTAAAAACCATGGTAAACAGTAACAAGTTCCAAGGCTTCAACATCTACAGCAGATTACATTCGATTTTCAATAACTGATAACTTATGAACTTTTCTAGAGGTTTAAACCTAGTACTGGCTTAGCAGAGGGAATGAAGGGAGAGCGTTAAAGGTAAGCTTATCGCCATGTACCGGCGTGAGGTCGGAGCGCTTGCGGAATTCCAAATATCTGTGCGTGTCTGGATCTTTCTCTACCATCGCCGGCCACCTGCATACAAGAAGATCAGAAGCATTTAGTGATGCACGATATATCAGAGCACGATATATTGTTTGCCGATATAGGGATTCTTTTCGAGTCCCAGCATATTATATATTATAACCAATATTTATTATACATTTACATAAGAATATTTCTTTGTTTTTGTTTTTCTTTGTTTTTTTCTTTGGCTGCACCTACACACACATACCTACACACATATCAACCTTTCTGTTCCATAATCCTAGACTGTTATCTCTCAGATATGCAAATAAAAGAAAAGAAAAAAGAACTATATACGATAGGGAGCGATCTCATACGTATAACTTAAACATCACTTCACAAAAATAGAGTCAGTTCATGGGCTGTTACATAATTCATCCACTTTTCCCAATAGGAATATTTCTCCATGCCACAGATTCCTTTCCAGATTATCGGTTTTAACATCGGTATCGGCCACAATAACACATTAAACATCGGCCCAAGAAATTCAATATCGGTGCATCCCTATAAGGAAACACATGCTAACGATAAATGCAACCCTGTCCACTTCCACTCATTGGTTATTTGGTTTTTAAATAAACACTCACTCGTGATTCAGTGCTAGATAATCACACACCTCTAAACATATTCTGTTATTAATAAACACACCTATACACTGTAATAGGGAATCTAAATAGGAATCTATTAGGGAAAATAAATATCTAAATCTAAATAAATGTACTGCACAAAGTAGGGGGAACTATGTGTGTGTGTGTGTGTGTGTGTGTGTGTGTGTGTGTGTGTGCATGTGTACCAGGGATATCCGATATGCCGTGCCCACACCAGCGATCCGGGAATGAGATTGTAGAAGACCTCCTTATCAGACACACAGCACTTCTCTTCTGGAGCTGAACAACTACTGAAAGCTGGGTCTGAACACACACACACACACACACACAGCAGGTCACTAAAGCTCCAAACACAAAGTGCGTTATAACAAAGAACTGCTGAATAAATGTGTGTGTGTGTGTGTGTGTGTGTGTGTGTGTGTGTGTACCTGTGTTCAGTTCACAGGTCCAGTTGTTGGGCAGAACAGAAGGATCGACGCTGTCACTTAGACGCCTCCATTTACCACAGCTGGCCCTGCTACACTGCACCCACGAGATATCTACACACACACACACACACACACACAGGTGAACTCACTGTGGGATAAGGGCAGTGCTTTAGGTCTAGTACTTGAACACTTGTATGTTGTAGGCATACGGTTACTGCCTGTAGGCCATACATATAGGCTATATCCTTCATTTTCTGATTTCACCTCTCTTATCTTCAGCAGCCTCTCTACAAAGACCCTGCCATAAACACTGGCACTGTGCATGGCATGGAGCACATGGGAGCATCTACCTTGTCTTGTCTTGCTTTACACATGGCCGCTGTCACTCACACTGATCTGCGCGGCTGCTCTCGTTCTCATCGCTCTCTTCACTCCTGTCCTCACAGCCTGTCTTTACCTCCGTGCTGCTTTTGTCCACCTCGTGCTTTTCTCTCTTCACCTGCCCAATGAAACTATGAAAGAAAACAGCGAATGAACAAAACGTAACCGGCTGACACAGTCAAAACACAGAAAGAGAGACAGAGAAAAGGGTTTGTACCTGTGTGTCTCTTGCTCTGTGTCCTTAGCTCCCCCTAAACACACAGCAGCGTCAGTATTCATTTACTAGAAAGTAACAGAGGGTGATACAGAGAGAAAGAAAATGTATTTCTTTTCACACCATGTTTATCCTCATCACCACTTTCTGTCTTCGCTCTCTTCTTGTTGTCCCCCGCGACCATCTGTCCATATTTTGTTTGTTTTTGCTTCCTCTCTGGCAGGCCCTCTCCCTCTGTCCTGAATATTCCAGTACTTTTCTTTCCAAGCAGCTGTCCTGGACGGTTCTTCTTTTCAGTGGACTTTGCTTCATCGTGTTTGCCATCCCTCACATCCCTCCGGTCCTTCTCTGGTGTGTTTATTAGAGTCTCACACACTTGTGGATTTGAACTGAGTTTCTCTTTTTGCCCTGTGAAAACACAGCAAAATTTATAAAAACACCTGAAAATATATCTAGTGCAGTGAATTACTGAATTAACTTAAACATAGCATACTGTTAAACCACATATACTGCTAAAAAAAAAAAAAAAAGTGTTCCCTTTATTTTTTGAGCAGTATATAATAAATGGCATTACAATATCTAACTACTGAGAACATAGTGACAGATTAAAGTCACATTAAAACCTAATAGGTAAATCATTAATACTAAATAATATAAAATTATTCATTACCCCTCATTTTATTAACTTTTTATGCCATTTCAAACACACGTTTCTTGTTTTACCAGGCAAGCCTAGCCAACTCTGGCACGTTAGCTATGACTGATTACCTCAGGAAATAACGAGAATCGTTTTCATATTCAAACACTTTAAACTTACGTTTTTTTACGTCCATTCTTTCAAAACGATACCTCCCAAAGTATCAAATAAAATTACTGTTATGTTCTGCAGTGTAATGATAACTCTATTACTAAATTATGTGTATCTTTACAGCCAGAGACGGTTGACAACTAACGTTTAACAGCCTGATAGAAAACTGACAACATATTTCTCTCACGCGCTCCTTAAAGTTCCCGCCAAAAACGAGATTGGCTGCGTGCAAATCCGCAAACTGTTGGACTACGTTCTCTACTTAGTGCTCCACTAGCTGTGATACTATTCAGACAAGCTATGTAGTTCGAATGTATTCGGTTTAGGACAAGGCCGGTGTTTTCGCTTACAATAATGTGCGTAAATAGGGAGAATACAGTGGTTTACAATGAGACTAACGTTCACATCGCGCCTGAAGATGGCGTTGTTTAGTGACTTTTCATACCAAACCTCTGAGGAGCATTACTGTAAAACAGGAGGGCTATTGTACAGATTAACACTTTGAAATGTTTTATACAGACAAACGAAAGTGTTTTAACTCGTTTAATGGTCAATATCGTTGTATATATGATCATAACATAATATTTATTTTAAGAATGAAATCAGATGTGTTTGATATGGAATAACTGATTACTTCCCAGTTAAATGTGGATAACATGGTTTTATGATGATGTTTCATATAAACTTTAACCACTATATTATATGAACCTATGTTAAAACTCGTGCGTAAATGGTTTAAATATACCGAATAGAAATATGAGGAGGAAATCATAATGTATTTTCAGCCTGGCCCAACAAAATATTAACGTACATGAGCTTCATAATGTATTCATAAAGCATGGGTTACTCTGTTAAATCTATGGATCACCCTGATGAAATGATAAGATGTTCAGGTACAAACGGTAAGTTTCTCAACCAGAAACTGTATCTTTTACTGTCCTGGATAAAGGATAATAAACATAAAAACCTGCTGACAAACTCCAACCTTGTACACAAGTTAATTAACATCATATTACCTGAGCTATTGTTTTCTTGATTAATTTTCAGAAAATGGTATGTAGTAGGAAAACCTTAGACATGTGTCTGCATTATTAATTGACATTTTATTGATGAAAACATTTTGCCTGCCTCCGTATTTACTCTGCAGAGCCTGAGGCAGACCTAGGAAATGGGTTTTTCCTGAACATTTATTATATATGTGCATGTGTGTGCATGTGATGGACTGGCACCCTGTCCAGGGTTGGTTCCTGCTTTGTGCCTCGGCCCCCCCGTGACACTTAAAATGGACTAAGTGCGTATGGAAAATAGATGAACAAATGAACTTCTTGTTTGTGGGCTGAATATTGGGAGCTTGGCAGAACCGTTATTTGACCTCACAATCTTCTGATCACCTCCGTCCATTATTTTAATAACAGATCACCAGATGCCACAGACAGTCAGTGTCGGTGCTGCGCAGCTTCATGGATTTGGGTTCAGTCCTGACCACCGGTTACGGTCTGGGTGAACATTGCATGTTTTCTGTTTTCTGAGTGGGTTCCCCCTAGCTTCCAAAATCATCCTTGGAGGTGGACTGGATCCTTTAAATTTAAGAGTGATGTCCAATTCATTGCTTCCTTGTTCTCAGTGTTCCCCCTATAGCATTGAGACCAAGCACCGCCCTCATCAGGATAAAACTGTTACTGAAGATGGATGGAAACTATTTAATGTGATCGAATTAATCGATTTCTAACGTCAGAAAACAGACCCGACAAGCACTAGCTTAAGGTTGGGAGACTACATTTAAAGCACGTTCTACACCAACTACATTTCCCGGCAGGTCACACAAGCAGATCCCGCCTTCTGCTTTAGGATTGGCTGGGGGTTGAGAAGTATCTCTTACTCGTCAGAAGACAACCAATCCTGACCCCGAGGTAGTTGTGTCGGAATACAGGTAGGAAAAAAAGTATTCAGTGTGACGTCTTGTGAGTTTAAAGGAACTTTATTTAGTCAAAAACGTGATTTGACTGTTTGACAATGTAATTTTTCACTCACTTATGTGCACCAGTGACACTTCGACTGACTTGTGGTTTGTAATGTGAAGCGTTTGATCAAAAACGGAGTTGTTTACACGAGCAGTTGGTGCCCGTTTGAGATCCCTGATTGTTTGCGCTATGTAACAAACTCGCTTTAGACCGCTGTAAACGTAATTTTGAGATCATATTATGACCCAAATCGGCGAATATTCCTGTTATGTTGAGTTTAACGATATATAGATGAACTAAAACGGACACACAGGCAGAGTTTGGGCACCTAGCGCGAAATTAGGGCGGGATTTCAGGTTTGGAGCGTTTCTATTGGTCAGCACGACATTCTCCGAGCCTATTGTCGTTGTCCATTGGGTAGTTTGGCTGCCCGTCAGCGTTTCCTCGAGGCTGTAGTGCTATATAAAGGCGTGTGTAGCTCAGCTTGAGATAGAGAAGCCTTGAATTCGTCTTTAAATATTTGGGTTCACGCCTTTGGTAGAAAGTATCCTTTCGTAACATCCATGCACGAAGCATGACGAGTCCTGGTCGTGGCGGGGGGTTTTAGAAATTCGTGCTTTTCGAAGATTTTGTTTGTCTTTTGGTGCATTGTCGCTTGGGGTGCAAAGTGGCACGGGACAAGTCCAGCACGGTAAATAATGCGGAGTTTAATTCGGATTTGTGGGTGTTTTCCTGTTTATTTTGCACAGAAGGCAGTAACTTGGGGGAGGGAAGCTTCAACAGAAGAGAGAGGGCGGAGCTTTGTGTGTGTGTGTGTGTGTGTGTGTGTGTGTGTGTGTGTGTGTGTGTGTGAGAGAGAGAGAGTTTACTGCTCTGTGATTCTGCTTTCCATCATGTTTAAGTTGTGAGTGTGTACCACTCTTAACAGATTTGTTGTTTTTATTAACAGACATTAGGCATGAGTTTGAGGAAGATGGGATCTGCAGCAGCGTTCTATCACAGGATGTAAGTAACATGTCATAACACCGGCACCACTGCTTGGTTATGAGGTGGTTCACCACGCCTGTATGGATCCCCGTCTCTGATCAATCACTTACCAATCGGTTACACTGAGCTCAATGACTTATTTGAGACTTGTTTCCTGATCTTAAATCACCCAACAAGCAGCTTATTGTCTACTAATGTGTGCTAAAATAACTTACTTTTCATCCCCAGTTGGATGTTATTACATATTATTGACACGTTAATCGTACTCAAACTCTTCAAATCTCTGTTATAACAGAAGTCTTATGATGATGATTCACTGATTGATTCAGCCGGTTCACTGAAAGAGCGAGGAACGACACTTAGTTATGAGCCAGATGTGTCACTCTGAGAAAGCAGAACAAATCTCAGTCCTGACCCAAAAGATTGGTTGAACAGAGAAGCAGATCAGAATCACAAATCAAATGATTTACTGATTCAGCCAATGAATCGGAGTGAGAACCGTCCATTCACCTTAACATCTGATGTTTGTCTGATATATCTTTAATTCACGTCTGAATGACAGAAAACTAGTCTGAGTGAACCCTTGTGACACCTGCTGACAGAAGACAGAATCGCAGTCTTATGTTCGGAAAATATTTCACTCGTTTCCATTCATTTTATAAGGGATACAAATAAGAAATACTGTATCACACAGAACTGTACTAAATGTTTTCGTGTTGTCCTAATTAGTATTATTGTGTAAAATAAAACGCTGTGAAGTATCAGTGCATACCTGTACTAAACAAACACTGATTCACTGAATGAGAGGACTGAATCATGTAACAGAATGATTCCCTGAATCACTCATGCAGATTCTTTTCCCTTGGTGTGTGTTTACACTTAATAATCCGATCATGTTGAACCTCTGGGTTTCCATGACTTGGGTGATTAATCTGATTTCCACTTTTGCAACTGGCTGATAATCTTACAGAAAGATGTGATGTAAACTTCAATCTTAAATATTAAAGAATCAAATTGTTCATTAACTCGACCATATATGGCATTTCAGAGTCTGCACAAAGTGTTCGGTAGCTGTTTAGAGGGTGCTGGGTTTAATTCCAGGGTTGCCAGAAACTGTGAGTTAAGACTACCCGGTCTATGGAAACAATCCCAAAGGCAGCGAAGTCTGTTAGAATAACTGGACCTGGCAACCGTGTATTCTTTCCTGAGATTGTACTGGTATACATGCTCTGAGAAATCTGATTACTGAGTAAAAACCAGCTCTCTTTATCAGATTTCCTAAGTGTGCTGTTTGTCACTTGTGTAATCGGATAGCTGCAGAAATCTGACTATGATCAGTGCTTGTTCAGTAAATGCACTCTGAATCAACTCAAACGGCTCATCCTTCGGCACCCTTGTAGTTTTTACGTAATGTTAAACCTTTTTTTATTTATTTATTTTTATTAATTTTTTTTTAATTTACTGAACTCATTAAAGGGAACAAAGGCACTCTGCTTTCAGAACGTGATTGACACTAGTTATTACAGTTAGCTGTAGGTTCTGTGTTCTGTAAGAGTAACTGACCATGGTTATTAGCTGTGTATTCGTTAGCTTTATTTACTTCAACTGACTTACTTTTCAGCGCCGGTGCAGTCTGACTGGTTTGGCCACAGGCGGCGCCGCACTAAACATGGGGCCGTGTGAGAGCTCCTGAGAAGCCGCTCGTACCTCCATCTTCCAGATTTCAGCAGTCACAAGGTTATAAGCAATTATTATTATTATTATTATTATTATTATTATTATTATTTATTTTATTTTATTTTTTTAATTGATACAATACCAGTTAAGCTTGGAATTATAGGTGCTTGGTCTCCGTTTTCTGTTCCAGTTGTGCTTTTTTTTTATAGATCTAGTCCTGGATGAAGATAATTAAATTTTATATATATATAAAATACTTTGAGACATTTTCTCTCCGAAGTTCCAGCTGTTCTGAGTGTCCAACATCAATTCCAACAAATGAATACAGCTAATTAAAACAGCTAGTTTAAGACATTAGCAAGCAATTATAGTGTGATTTGATCCTGTCTGTACCCTTTTTTGGTTTAGAAATTCAGACTCATTCTAAAATGTTTATTAATTAAATAGCCCTGTGTTAAAGCTGAAACGATTTCCTATTTGATATGTAGTGCACTGTAAATAGTGTAAAAGTCATTATTAAAAGATATTTATAGTGCATCTTTTTAGATTCCTTTTATTCTACTTCTATTGAGTTACATTTAAAGTCAGCCAGATTTATTTCTATAGCCTGTTTTCTACAAAGATAAAGCTTTTTTTTACGATGGAACATTGTCTCAAACACTGTACAACTTTGTATTATTAAACAGAGCGATGCTTACTGCATGGGTGTTACATGCAAGGATTAAACTGTTACCTAAAGTTGAAATAAACAGAAGCTTAATACATATTAAGAAATAATATAATAGAATATGTAGACTAATAAATTAGATAAAATGTGCTATTTCGAAGTGTAAAAACAGTAGTATGTGTGTCTTGGGCAAAAGTATTAGGACATCCCTCCATGACCAGACACAGTCATGCCTTTTGGAGTAGCTTGTTGTCTGCCTGAATTCTTGGCACCTGCGGTAAATCACGGCGCAGGTGGGTTTTTCAAATGTCAAGGTCAGGTGTCCACATACTTTTGGACCTGTAGTGACTAGCACTGGTTAAAATTCGCTAAAAGGGTCACTTCTTTTCTCTCAGGGCTCATGCGGGCAGAAAGATGATTGAGATGTCCATCGAGAACGAAACGGCCCTAAAGGGCGATGGGCAGAATCCGATGGCCCGCGGTCGAAGCTCCAGCCCATCCTTAATGTTGCCGATGAAAATCGGGGGGCCTTTCGTGCTGCTAGCGGAGGTGCCTGATGATCCCGCGTCCGCAGCAGAGGGCGCGCTCCTGAAAGGGAGCGACAAGCCCCTACAGCCGAGCAACGGGCTCCAGGCGCAGTCCGGACCCCAGAAACTGGCCAAGCGCCGCTACAGCATGAACAGCGGCTTTAAGCACCCCGGGGGGTTTAGCAAGCGCAGGCGGCGCGCCAACTCCGAGTGCGACCCCGTCTTACCCAGCCACTTCCTGCTGGGCGGGAACATCTTCGACCCGCTGAACCTCAACAGCCTGATGGACGAGGACGTGAACCGGGAGCTAAACGCCGAGACGCCCAAATCGTCTCCGCTTCCCGCCAAAAACAGGGAGCCCGTGGAGATTCTGATCCCCAGAGACATCACCGACCCTCTGAACCTGAGCGGGCGGGGCGGCGGCCACAGCGGGGGCGTCCTGGTGTCGCCCGTAAAGAGGCGGCGCCATAGGTACAAGCACCACGGCGGGAATGGGGCGGAGCCGGAAAAATCGAAGGAGGATGGACCGTTGTTCCCGGCGGAAAACGTGGCCGATGCAGACGAGTCGCCACGACCCTACGAGCTCAACACGTCCATCAACTGCCGGGACGAGGTGGTCCCGCCCATCCTGCCGCGCCGACGGTCCGCCCCGGCGAGCACGAACTCCGCCTCCCAGCCCTGCAAGCACCGAAAGCGACGCCGCGCCGTCAGCCGCTCGGACCCCTTATCGATCACGCCAACTGCTACCCGGCTCCACCCGGACACGGGGCGGAGCCAGACCTTCCACACCCCTGTTGCCGCGGGAAGCCACCCGACGACGACGTGCCGGCAACCACCAAGGAATCGCCCCAAGCCCCGACACCAGTTCCATCACGGGACCTACAGCCGCTCCTACGGTTACCGCACGCCCACCCTGAGAGTGGACCCGCGCCTGGTCATGCTCCGACCCGAATGGTTCCGAGGGAAAAAGGTTCTGGACGTCGGCTGCGGCGTGGGTCACGTCACCCTGGCGATCGCCAACAAGTGGAGCCCCGCCCACATCCTGGGCCTAGATCTGGAAGCTGGACTGGTGCATGCCGCGCGGCAGAACCTTCGCCACTTCCTGTCGGAGCTGCAGGGGCGGGACATGGAGGCGGAGTCGAGGCAGACGGCACTAAGGACGTTCCCTGTCTCTTTCAGGCTGTGTAGGGGGCCTGTTGTAGCTCCGCCCCTACTGGCAGCTAACCCTAAAGACTTCCCTAACAACGTGTCCTTTATGAAGGTGTGTGTGTGTGTGTGTGTGTGTGTGTGTGTGTGTGTGTGTGTGTGTGTGTGTGTGTGTGTACTGTAGCTCATAAAATGGCTGACCGTTGGAGTCATTTGAATCAGTTCAGTTAAATGATTCCATCAGATTCGTGTAGTTTTGTGGTTTATAAATCTTGACTCTGATCACAAAACTTCTAAATCCGAAACAAACGGAGGAAAATGTCTGAATGATTAGTAGTCTGTGGTTAAATGGTTACTTTTCAAATTCTTCTTCTTCTTCTTCTTCTTATTATTATTATTATTACTATTACAAGAGTCTGACTGATTCACAAAATGGGAGGTTCAGTGAAAAATCCGTCCTGGAACAAATGATTCACTGAATCTGAGGAGTCATTTCAGTAAAATGCAGTCAGTTCTCTCTCCGCTGTTCTCTAGCTCAATGTTTTCGAGTGAATCATTCACCTGAGTGACTCGTTCATAAAGTTGAATTATTTTAATTGGGTGACTCGTTTAGATAGACTGAATCGTTCACCTCAGTGATTTATTCCGAAAAGCTAAATGACTCGCCTAGTGACTCACTAATGATGGATTCATTTACATCTGTGACCCGTTTAGAAACTAAATTGTTCACCTTAATGACTCGTTCAGAATGATTAAATGACTCACCTGGTGACTTCCATTAGATGGATTCATTTACATTTGTAACTCTGACAGAGACCGAATTGCTCACCATAGTCTCGTAATAAAAAAAGAATGAATCGTTCACGTCAGTGACTCCATCAGAAAGCCTAAATGACTCACCTGAACAACTCCTTAGACTGAATTGTTCAGAAAGACTATATGACTCACCTTCGTGATTCAAAGATGGGTTCATTTAGCTTAGCCACTCGTTATTAGACTGAATCGTTCACTTGTGAGTCGTTCTGAGTGATTCTGACTGTCGGGATGTACACTTGAAGAGTGTGTGTGTGTGTGTGTGTGTGTGTGTGTGTGTGTGTGTGTGTGTGTGTGTGTGTGTGTACAGGGTAACTACGTGCCTGAGAGCGAGCAGCTGGTGATGTCACAGCAGGCGGAGTATGATGTCATCCTGTGTTTGAGCGTTACTAAGTGGGTTCACCTGAACGGGGGTGATGTGGGGGTGCAGAGGCTCTTTAGGCGTGTTTATAAACACCTGACCCCCGGAGGGCTGTTCGTCCTGGAGCCTCAGCCTTGGAGCTCCTACAGCAGGAGGAAGAGGCTCACGGTAACACTTTCTCTCTCTCATTAGCCACGTTTTACACCATATGCACAGTATGAACAAAAGTATTGAGCCGCCTCTGTCCCACTGATGTCATCCCATTCTAAATCCATAGGCATTAATGTGGAGCTTCCACTGTTCCTTCTATAAGATTTCGGACCGTGTCTGTGGGGATCCATCTAGCAGTGTTTGTGAGGTCAGACACTGGTGTGGGATGAGACGACCTGGCTCTCTGTTCGTTCCAACATTATTTTCCTTTTATGCTTTTGCTTTTGTTGTTTTTCTTTTGGGTTTTTTGCTCGTGTGCTTTTCCTTTTCGTTCTTTTTTTTTTTTTTTCTTTAATTTTCACACATTCATGTTTCTTAAATTTCTTTGTCTTTCCTTTATTTTTTTTTTAATTTCTTTTTCTGTCTCCTTTTTTTTTTATTTTTTATTTAATTTTTGTTCTTCCTTTTAATCTGTTATAAAGACAGACTGTCAGGCCTTTAGGTGCTGTATGTTATACACCTGTAGAGGTGTCCCAATACCTTTGTCCAGACAATGCACCTGAGTGTAAACTGCACCCAGCCAGCATAGCCCCAGATGGGTGAGGAGCTCCTGCTGCCCTCAGGAGTAACTAATGGTTTGATCTATCCGCCTGCTCACAGGAGACCACACACAGGAACTATAACAGCATCCGGCTCAGACCAGACCAGTTCAGCTCTTACCTCATGTCAGAGGTGGGATTCAGCAGCTACGAGCTCCTCAGCACGTCCAGGAACTGCCCTAAAGGTGCCCCATTCATATTTACAGACATGGTAGAGATGCTCCGATCCCAGTCGTCCCGTTCTGATACCGATACCTGAGCTCTGGCTTTGGACTGGTGATGAATAACGATCCAGTGTCAGTGCCTTTTAAATGTTCTTCAGATTTTTTATAGCTCACTGTGACTAACGAGGCAGTAAGTAAGTGAAGTAGTAATAATAAATGACAAATGATGAAAGTATTCGAAAGAGCTTTCTGATTAATAATCTATTAATCATTTTGTAAGGTAAGGACATTCATCACGACTCCTGTTGAGTAATTTAAACTGGTTGCCCTCTTGTGGTGATGCAAGGTAGCACACGTATGGTGCGTTCTTCATTTACGTAAGGTTTTTCTAAGTGCTTTATTTTTTTATAATAGCAATAGTAATTATTATTATTTCCTGATCTAGCTCTTGCCCCTGATCCCTCAGAGCTCTGTGCTCTAAATCTGCTTCTGAGCTTCGTTATTGAAGTGCTGAATGGTGTCATGTTTCTCCACACTGATGGACCGCACGCAGCGATTCTGGCACTCATGCTGCTGTTTTAACTAATTTATCAGTTTGGATCATTTCCTGAAACCTTGCAGCAGCAAAACTGATTAATCGGAAAACATTCAGGAAACACGAGTCCTATCGGCGATGTTAACGATTTGTCGCCCTCTTGGGGTAACAACCGGTAACACATGACCACTCGTACAGACTACATTTATCTGATTATTAGTAATTTATTCCTCATCTTACTAATTGTTTTAAGTTCTTGAACTATACATTTTAAAAATATATATTATTATTCATTTATTTTAGGAATGTTTAGTACCTTGATTCTAAATGCTAAGTGATGTTTAGATTATACATGCAGGTGAATATTTAAAAGTAATAAAACCAGCACATGTTTGTGACAGACTGGCATCCCGTCAGAGGCACACCTACACCTGCTCCCTGTGTTCTCTGGGAGATGGATGCGAAACCTGACCTTAAATAAGAAATGCTGCTGGAACTTAAAGTGCATTAACAACAATCTTTCCAGCTTTTCTTTAAACACTAACCTGGTAAAACTTTAATTTTCTCTCAGGGCTCCAGAGGCCGATCTATCTCTTCCACAAAGGCCCCGCCTCCAGCAGGAAGTGAGCCCGCAGTAGCAGTGGAGAGGAACCGTTAGAACAACTGTTCAATGTTTGGATTTGTGATGTTTCCGTTGGAGTTCTGTGCTGAAGATCTGGTTATGGGCGTGCTGAATGTTTTTGTTTCTCTTCCACGTCGTTGCACTGATCCTTCTGATGAACTCGTGCAGCTCTTTAATCGTTTTAATAAACCGTAGCCCACGGTTACAGCTTTTCTATACAATCTCATTCGCTGCCTGGACTGAGAAAAGCTGATGAGAGACGTCTCTGAATTTTTAAACCTCTGTGTGTGAAGCAGAAAGCTCGGGTGTGGTTTTAATGGATTCACTGTAAATATTAAACAGTAGAGACTATTGATTGGTTCTCTGGTCTCGTCTGGTTGCTCTGATTTGTGTCGGATTTTAATTTTATTCACACAGCAGAGCTCAGGATCAGAATCACTGACTCGCTGTGGCTCCAGACATAATGCAGGGTAATGCAACATAAACAGGAACAACCATTAAGCAATAGATTTGTGTTAACATTAGTAATTTATTAGATTTTTTTAAATTTTATTTTGCCTACTGGTGTTTCTTAAAAAGCAGCTAACTTACGAATTACAGCCTTAAAACAAATAAACTCCAGGGTGACGTGAACGATTTGTCGCCCTCTCGTGGTAAGACAGAGTAATACAAGAATACGCGTATAGAATAAATTATCTCCCTATTAATAATTATTATAAATAATTATTAATATTTAGTATTAATAATACAAATAATCAAAAATACATTTGTTGCCTCAGTTTTTCTGTTTAACCACGGAGACACTTTTTTTTTTTTTCTTAGAGACATTTTATAAGCATTTAAATCTGTTTTATTAATCAAGTCAAATTTATTTGTATATCGCTTTTCACAATCCAGCATTGTCACAAAGCCCTAACGGAACAAGCCTGGGGTGACAGTGGAAAGGAAAAACTCCCTCAATGTCATAGGGAAGAAAAAATGTAAGGATGTTTAAATAAACAAGCTAAATCTAAATTATAAAAATAATATACAGATTATAATACAGTGCATTAGATAAGTATTATGAAGAGAATAATAAACATACAGAATGTACAACTACAGAACAGAAGACAACTGTGTATGTAATAAATAAATATAATGTAGAGAATGAGTGAGCATCAGTGTTACTTAGTCCAGTCAACAGGCACTGGAGGTTCTTTGGTGTTCTGGTGGCATCGTCTAGACTTCAGCTGTAATTTAAGTGATGACACCAACACATCTGCATAACTTGACGGGGGAATAATTTTGTCCACCTGCTGCATAAAGAGCCTCACCAGGTTTGTTTTTGCCCTCTCTCTTCTCTTCTGCGCCTATTAAACGCCGGGCACTCTAACTAAACTGCTGTTACAGAAGCTATCCAAACCGAACTAAATCCTAAAGTAGTGAGAGAAAGTTACAGCACTTGTCTAAAAACACCCAAATGATTCAGTGTTGGTTTAATCCCGTTATATTAGGAGTGATTTTGACAAAAGGGGACACATTTGGTACTATGAATCAAAGCCCACACCATCCTCCAAAGTATTAGCTAGCTAGAAGCTGGTTCCACTGTAGCTAAGACAGTAAAATACAGTATGTACATTGATGTGGAACAGCATTAGTTGAATTACAATAAAAAGCCAATAAATAAGCAAAATGTATCAATGTCTGTCCATCTGTGATTAGACATTTACATTTACTTCATTCCAAGCAGTATGAACTCAAGATATTTCTGTTTTTTTTTTTGGTCAACTTAATTTCAGTTGCTAATAAACATCTATTCCTGCATTTCAGGTCTGCAAAACAATAAAAAGTTGGGATGGGAACAATTCAGAGCCAATAGGCTCTATCTATGCACACTTGTCTTCCGGGTTCTCTTATACCGGCAGACTAACTTCCGGTTTTAAATGCCGGACACTGAACACGTATCGTTAGAACATGATTATCTTATTATTAATACTATTAATAATCCTAATAATCAAGTCAAAGTGAACTTTATTGTCATTCAGACTATACAGCAGGGAGTGTACATCTGAACGAAATAGCTTTTCTCCAGTCTCCGATGTGTAAGAATAACAAGGGTGTAGAGACGAGAGACTAATATATACACATACACACATAGATAGAGGAAAAACAAAGAATAATAATAAAGATACAACAATGTACACAACACATATAGACATATATACACATGTGCATAAGCACATATACACGATTAAAATATTGAGTATACACGTATTTACACATGTGGTATACAGGTATATACACGTGTGTGTGTGTAATATATATATATATACACACGTATATGTATATATTTATATGTGTAAATATATGTATATATATAGTGCAATAGCATTCATTTCTATTCAATGTGCAATATATATATATATATATATAGATATATATATATATTTTATAATCATGTGCAATATATATATATATATATATATACTATTATATATATATATATATATATATATATATATATATATATATATATATATATATTTATTTTTTAATAATCATGTTAATATTATATATATTGTTACGACCTGGTCTAGGGGCAGGGCGTAGCATTTAAAAAGGAAAGGTAAGGAGTATGGAAACGGGAGGTGATGGAAGACTCAAGCCTGAACAAATTAAAGGATAAGTGCTTTTTATATATATACAGTGCAGTGCAAAAGGAATATAATACACAGGGCAACGAACACAACATACACACAATATATACAATGCGACGTTCAATAATAACTGTACACAATATCTGAAGCCACCAATAACAATTATTAACAACAAACCCGCGGGCTAAGCGGGCGAACGGACCAAGGGACACATAACCATGCAGGTAGTGAGCCGGGGCTTGAATCGCGGGCCACAGTCTTAATCCTTCAGCCTCGATCTTTAGTCCCGCCTCCGCGCGTGGATCCGCAGCAACGATTGGCCAGGAGGTTTCCAGATTAGTCCCCAGCGACGAGATCCATTGGACGGCTATGCTGCTGATCCTCCAGGCCGAAGGTGATCGATTATTCGAGGGCCCTGCCGTGCAGAACATGAGGAGGGCAGAATGAGTGAAGCGCACGCAACCCAAGTGCGCAACAAACAGCGCAGCGCAGCGCAGCCAACAATAACGGGCGACGTAACAAAATATATATCTCGCATTGAATAGAAATGAATGCTATTGCACAAGTTTCACAGTATGTATTATAATCTATTACCTAATGATTTAGAGGGACACATGTCTCCTTAGTCATGTCACAATGGCTGTTCAGGCTGCAGAGTTTCATTATCTTGCGACTAAGCTCACGTCATTTTCATTCTCAGTTCATGTCCATACCAGTGAAATGGACACTACACACCTTTGTGTGTTTGGTGATTTGAATGTTATCCCTCTTGATGTTGACAAGAAATTTCTTTCTGATCTCCTCGTCCAGCGGAAACGAATGAAAACTCACAAGAGAATTATACCTTGCTGACACCGAACACAACGGGACAGAATAATGTTCTGATGCCCCTCGTTCTTGTTTTTGAAATCGCAAAACGTTATTCCTCATTATGCGAATGTAAATCTCTGTGTTCGCCTGTAAGATGGCCGTTGCAGAGTTCTCCTCGTGGTCAGTTTCCAGCATCTTCATCTTCTTTACCGATTTCTTTTTAACTGGAGTGTGGTCTGGGTTCACTTTTTCAGCTTTACAGGTTTTTCCTGCGCTTGGTTCAGAAGTAGAAGTATCAGCATCTACTTCAATTTCTTCTACACTTTCCTCATTATAATCCTCCCAAAGGGCCGTCAGGCTGTAATCATGTTCCGACATTGTAACAAAAAACTTTCGAAAAATAGCAAGTAGAACAGCAAACAAAAGGACTAACAAAAGTGGAACGTTAAATCAGAGCTACTGCTAAAACAAACTTGTAAAATACTTGGCTAAAGCAATAAAAACTTCTAAAAACATCAGAGCCTGCTCAAAAAACCCTCCTCTCACTCCGCCATCTTAAGCCACCTCAGCCTCCGAAGGATGCAGCCCCTGAAATGGGATTCAGCTTATGAAGGACGCGGGCTTGGAAGGCTGGGTAGACCGCGGCAAAGGCCGAACGAGTGAGACGGTCTACTCTGCATCGGATTTCCTGTTTGCGTCAAGGACCCACCCGCCAATCGTTCCCCTCACTCTTACTTTAGTAAATTAAAAGTCCTCCTGTAAAGACGTCCCACGTGACCTGGTCTAACGCGCTCCATTTTGTGAGCAGCAAATGACGCACTTGAGGAGAAACGAGGTGAGATGCGAATTGAATCTATAATGTGGGACTTTTTAGAGTTTAAAACAGTAACAGATCAAGACTAAATATAGCTAAATAATCGGGTTTGTGACTGAATAGGAAAAGGAAGTTAAAGGCCTGAGGTTTCCCGATAACGATTGATCTTAGCGATTAATGAACAATTTGAAGAACGACTTAGCGTTAAAAACGGCAGTTTTGCGAGTGTTTGCCAAAAGCCATTCCAGACTCCAGACTTTCTAGTTATTCGGACGAGTTTTTATAAGTAGATCTTTGACTGCGCTTCTGTATTTGTCCTGGAAAAGCACCGTCAGCCGAAAAACTGGTTGTTCTTTCACAAATGTATCGTTAATAAAATGCTATTATAAAACTAATAACTGATAAGCAGTTAAATTACTGATATAAAAGAAATAGATCTTGTTCCAGATTAAATGAAATTATTAAACCCTGGAATAAAAGGAAACACTATACAGGCATACATTTAGGCCCAGACTTAAAATAAGTACATTCATGGTGGGAGGCTGTAACGCGGCCAAACTACACCAAGGTTAATTTAATACCAGAAACATACTGACTACATCATTCAAACTAGCAGATTCCATTTTATGGCATTGGATGTAGTGTATGTGATGCATTTAGGTTCTCAAAACCAATATTTTTTATGAATATGTGTTTATGGGTGGTTCTTCAATTAGGGGAACTTGCATCAGAACCTGTAACATGAAGAAGAAAGGTTTTATGAAGAAACTCTATAATGTTGCAAAATATTCTAGAGCAGAAATTTTATCAGAATAGAAAAGAATAGATTTGAGCTTATTTATTATACTGTATGTAGGAAGAATATGCCTTTGATCATGGCTCCACTAACTTTCTATATTTTAGGGCTGCAACTGACGATTATTTTAATAATCGGTAAAAAAAAAAAACATTTTCATGTCTTTATTCAGAAATATAACATTGAATAACAGACCAAACTAGATGGCGAAAGTTCGTGGACGAACTTTGAGGTTGGCTTGAAAAAGCGCCCTTACCCGTAGGACCAAAATGCATTAAATGTCACCTCAGATTGCACCCGTCACAAAGCCGGGCAATTTTTGTGGCAATAGGTCAAAAACTGACTGAATTACGTTCATTGGCCCACCCAGGGGCCCCAGTGCCCAGCCGGGGTCCACAGGGGATCCATGGGCATCACATGTCACCTCAGATTGCACCCAGGACCAAGCTTGCCAAATTTCGTGGCCGTAGGTCGAAAACTGACTGAATTACGTGCATTGGCCCACCCAGGGGCGCCAATGCCCACCCGTGGTCTACAGGGGCCCCTTGGGCATCACATGTCACCTCAGATTGCACCCGGGACCAAGCCTGCTGAATTTCTTGGCCGTAGGTCGAAAACTGACTGAATTACTGTCATTGGCCCTCATTGGCCAACCTAGGGGCCCCAGTGCCCTCCCGGGGTCTACAGGGGCCCCATGGGCATAACATGTCACCTCAGATTGCACCCGGGACCAAGCCTGCCAAATTTTGCAGCCATAGGTCAAAAACTGACTGAGTTACAGTCATTGGCCCATCCAGGGGCCCCAGTGCCCAGCCGGAGTCCACAAGGGCCCCATGGGCATCACATGTCACCTCAGATTGCACCCGGGACCAAGCCTGCCAAATTTTGCAGCCATAGGTCAAAATCTGACTGTGTTATTGTCATTGGCCCACCCAGGGGCCCCAGTGCCCAGCGCCCAGCCGGGGTCCACAGGGGTCCCATGGACATCACATTTCACCTCAGATTGCACCCAGGACCAAGCCTGCCAAATTTCGTGGCAATAGGTCAAAAACTGACTGATTTACTGTCATTGGCCCTCATTGGCCCACCCAGGGGCCCCAGTGCCCACCGGGGTTCTACAGGGGCCCCATGGGCATCACAGGTCACCTCAAATTGCACACGGGACCAAGCCTGCCGAATTTCGTGGCCGTATGTCGAAAACTGACTGAGTTACAGTCATTGGCCCACCCAGGGGCCCCAGTGCCCACCCTGGGTCTACAGGGGCCCTATGGGCATCACAGGTCACCTCAGATTGCACCCAGGACCAAGCCTGCCAAATTTCATGGCTGTAGGGCGAACACTGTTCTGCCAGGTATCTCTGTGCACTCAGTGTTACTATGCAACCAATGGCGCTATTAGGTGCCAGAAGAGCTGATCCAAGCCATTCTGTGTGAATGACAGCTGCTGTGTGTGTGGGCGTGGCCTGCATGTGCCTGTGTGTGTGAGAGAGACAGGGGGAGAGACAATGACAGTTACATTTCAAATCCACACAGCCATATGTTTCATGTAAAATGTCTGTGTCAGACCTCTCAAACAAACGGTCATAACTCCAAAAGTAATTCACCGATTGCTTATCTGAAAAGCTTGTGTGGGAGAGGACCCCTTGCTGATCGCTATGACAAAAAACTGTGTGGATTGATGAGAAGTTGTCAGAGTTATGACAAGTAAAAACACAGGAAAATTTAAAAAATGCCAATCAGATTGAGGCAATTATCATGGGGGTAAATGGGAGGCAAAATCAATACCTAGTCATGAAACAAATCGTCATAACTCAAAAAATAATTTTGTTGTGAACGACGAGATCTTTGGATGTGTCATTAAGGGGAAAGTATCTCTACCTTTTGAAGTGATTGAAATCGAGTTTCTAGATGGAAAGTATAATGATTTAGACACGTTTGTTCAGTGAAAAAATAAAAATCCCTAAAATCTCAGTTTCAAGTGATTTTGGACCTATCAAAGAAATGATCATAACTCGAAAAATATTTAGGCAATTAATTACCTGAAAAGTTTGTTTGAGAGAGGACACCTTGCTGATCGCTGTGATATAAGATGATGTGGATTGACGAAAAAGCCTAAAAGTTATGACAGGTTGAACACAAATGAAACTTTGGAAAAAGCGTCCTCGGAGTTTCAAAAATTAACATGGCTGTCAATGAGGGAAGTTTCAGTCCCTAGTCCCGAACAAATCATCATAACTCGAAAAATAAATTGTTTAGCGATGCAATCTTTTGATGAATTATGAAGGGGAATATATCAACCATTTGCAGTTTAAATGGAGTTTCTAGGTGAAAGTATCAGGATTTTAGAGAAGTTTGTTCAGTGAAAAAGTGAATTAATCGATTTTCCCTGAAATCTAGAGTGCACACTCTAGCTTCTGCCCTATTAAATGAATGGAGTGATTTTTAAAGAGTGATAGAAAGTGATCAAAGAGTGTTATCTATCCGAAAGTTGAGATGATGGGTCTCGGTCAGCCCAGGTCCGACCATGCCGAGTTTCGTGTTTGTAGCTCAAAAATTGACCGAGTTATGGTCATTGACCATTAAAACCCCATTATTTCCCATGGGCCAACCACACTAATAATAAAGAAAAATAAGTGCATATCTGATGCAAACCCTACATACAAACCCATTCACGCTTTTTCTTTAGGAACTTTGCATTGTAATCCAAAAATGTTATCATGTCAACATGCTCCTGGCTAAAGCTTTTTAGAGACTATGTTTCCTGCCGCAGAAAACAAACGCTCAGACAGTGTTGAAGTAGCAGGAATGCATAAATAGGACTTGGCTAGCCTGGCCAATATAGGATATCTGTCTCTTAACTCCATCACTGTCATTATCCAGCTAACCAGCATCAACCCTGCTATTCCCGTTCGCATAGTGTGAGGGCGCCGTTACGTTTCCTCACTTCAAAACGGAACAAACTCGGGATATTGTGGTGAATTAGGCTGTTGTTGAGCTGTGATCATCCTCATCGCTGACTGCAACCTGTTTCCGTTTCGAGGGCTGTATCAGCACCGGGGTGCTCCTGTGCCAGGTCAGATCACTTTTGCAAAGCTTGCATGTTACACATTTTTTGTTGTGTGAAGCGTGAAGTGCTCCTACACTTTTTAGGACTTAAGCCGAACCTTCTTCTCTGTGTCGGTCATGTTTCGTAACGCTAACTTATTTTGAAGATTCCTGGCCGGCTCCGCCTCGCTCCGTTTAATCACTCGTATTTCTTTTCCAGTGTTGACAAAGTGCCACAAGTAACGTAAGCGGATGTGATAAGGTGAGGGAAACATAAATCATGCAACACAACAAATCGATAATGAAATTTGTTGTCGACACTTTTAATATCTATTTGTTGTTGCAGCCCTACTATATTTATTTATGTACAGAGTCAAACCAACTATTAACAAAACCTGATCATTTCTATCAAGAAAAAAAAGCAGGAAGTAAGTTGTTGGGAAGATGAAAGTCACTGGTTCCACCTTAACACACTGATTGTGGAGGAACTGTTTGCCCTGTGCATCTGTGTTTGTAGAGGTTTGTAGCTGGACCCTGAAGGAGGAGACATGACTTCTAAAATGAGTCTCTGGGGGACAGAGGACACAAAGACAGATGAGAGGTGAGAGAATCGTGTGAGATAGAAAAAACTAAAACAAGCTGCTGCACTCTTGGTCAGGTTCATGTAAACACAGATCTGAACGTGGAGCAGTTTGATGGTTATTATTAGTGGATGAATAAGAATTCTTACTAATCTGTAATCTGTAACAAATGAAAAGGGAAAATCAGATGCTTAGTGAACTGTGCTTAGGTGCTCTAACAAAGTCAATGAAGAGAAGATCTGAATGGATTGATGAATGTGTTAGTGGGTAAAGTGGTTAATATAGAGATTGTGAGGATCCAGAAGCAGTTCATTTCTGTGGCCTGTAGATCTCATTGAATTTACTCTGAACTGTAGCATTATGTTTAAAAGGTTTTATCACAGATTATACAATATTTAATGTGTTTTAGAATGATTAATGAGAAGAGACCAGACTCACCAGAACCCAGCTGTGTATCCATGAAGAGTGACCAGTCAATGTATCTTCCAATAACCTTCAGAAAGACAGACACTAATGAAATCAGGTAAGGATGCTATTATGTATGTGAGGATGTGGGATAAGGTGACCCAGAGAATGCTGGGAAATGAAATGTTAGAGCTTGTTCCAGATTGTGTGATTATGCTACACAAACATAAATAATTTGTATTCTATTCCTGTTTTTTTGGTTTTATGATAGATCTGTATATTAAAACATATTCGTATCTTAAAAACATTACTTTATTATTGTAATATTTGGTGTGTTTTAGTCTGATTCAGGAGAAGAGATCAGACTCACCAGAACCCAGCTGTGTATCCATGAAGAGTGACCAGTCAATGTATCTTCCAATAACCTTCAGACCGAGACCCTTCAATGAACTCTGGTAAGGACATTTTAGTGAATGCGACTGAAGAGTTGTTGTGGTCACTTATGTATGAATTCCGGGTCTTTAAATCCATACGTGTTGTAGTTTAGTTTGGTTTCGCCACTCTTGGTTCAGGTCTTACATCCACCTCTTATTATGTGTGTGTCTGAATCAGCTTCACTAAACATTAATGTGAACAGCAGCGGTATGCTAGTACTGTAGCTGCTACCATATTCTCCATTTTGTTTGTTGTTGTTTTTTCTGAGGGGACGGCTCAGTTCAAAGGTATGACCTGCTCAGATTAGTGTGGAATTCATACACAGAGCCTGTGGGGATCCAGAAAAAAATGAAAATGTATTGGAAGCCCTATGACCAGTTCATTATCTGATCTGTTTAATCCTTTTATGTTACTCAGATTAAAGTCCCTCTGAACTGTACCATCATGTTTAAAAGGTTTTAGCACAGACTGATGGAATATCTGAATGTGTTGTAGTCTGTATCAGAAGAAATCAGACTCTCCATCCATGAAGAGTGACCAGTCGATGGAACCTCCAGAGAAACTCAGGAAGATCAACTCCAGTGAACTCAGGTAAGGATGTTCTAGTGAATATGAATAAATGATTATCATTATCATGATTATTATTATTTAGGTGAGGGTGGATGTGGGATGTGGTGAGTCAGAGAATGTTGTTTAGGAAATCAAATTTTAGAGCTTGTTCCAGATTGTATGATTATTCTACAAGAACTTTTGATGTTTTCTAATTTAATAATAGATCTGTTTATTGAAAGATATTTATCACGATATATTGATTAATATACATTAATGCAATCTTAAAACCAGTTATGTTTATCCATATTTAAACCCATTCTCTCTCACCTCATGTCTTTATGACTTCATTCTATCACAGCTGTGACTCTGCAGGATCTGCTGCTCCTGAAATACAACAGAAGATCAAATTAAATCTGATAAAGAAGTTTCAGTGTTTGAATGAAGGGATATCGAACAAGGGATCCCCATCAGTTCTGAATGAGATCTACACCGAGCTCTACATCACAGAAGGAGGCAGTGGAGAAACCAATAATGAACATGAGGTCAGACAGATTGAGGAAGCTTCCAGGAGAGCAGCAGTAGAGGAAACACCGATCAAATGTAACGACATCTTTAAGCTCCTATCAGAACAAGACAAGTCCATCAGAACTGTGCTGACCAAAGGAGTTGCTGGAATTGGAAAAACAGTCTCGGTGCAGAAGTTTGTTCTGGACTGGGCTGAAGGAAAATCAAACCAGGACATCATGTTCATGTTTCCACTTCCCTTTAGGGAGCTGAATTTAATGAAGGACCAAAAACTGAGTCTGGTGGATCTTCTTCATGTTTTCTTTAAAGAGACCAAAGAGCTGAACATTTCCAACCTGCACAAAGTTCTGTTTATCTTTGATGGTCTGGATGAGTGTCGTTTCCATCTAGATTTTCAGAATCCGGTGGAGTTGCATGATGTTTCTGAATCTGCTTCAGTGGATGTGCTGCTGATAAACCTCATCAAAGGGAATCTGCTTCCCTCTGCCCTCCTCTGGATAACCTCTCGGCCAGCAGCAGCTGATCTAATACCCTTTAAACGGATTGATCGAGTGACAGAGGTTCGAGGGTTCAATGATCCACAAAAGGAGGAGTATTTCAGGAAGAAGGTCAGTGATCAGAGTCTGAGCAACAAAATCATCAGCCACATGAAGTCCTCAAGAAGCCTCTACATCATGTGCCACATTCCAGTCTTCTGCTGGATTTCAGCCACTGTTCTAGAGAAGCAGCTGGGTGAAGCAGAGGGTGGAGAGATCCCCAAAACTCTGACTCAGATGTTCACCCACTTCCTGCTCATTCAGACAAACATCATTAGAGAGAAATATGCAGAGAACCAGGAGAAGGATAAAGACATTCTACTCAAACTGGGAAATCTGGCTTTCAGACAGCTGGAGAAAGGAAACCTGATCTTCTATGAGGAAGACCTGAGAGAGTGTGGCATTGATGTGAGAGAAGCATCAGTGTACTCAGGAGTCTGCACTCAGATCTTCAGGGAGGAGTTTGGACTGCACCTGGGGAAGGTCTTCAGCTTTGTTCATCTGAGTGTTCAGGAGTTTTTGGCTGCTTTATTTGCATTTATTGCTTTCATTAGCAAGAAAAAATCATCAGAAATAAAAAATTATGATTTGTCTGGTATTTTTGAGAAATCGAACATGTCTGACTTCCTCAAGAGTGCAGTGGATAAGGCCTTACAGAGTCAGAATGGACACCTGGACCTTTTCCTCCGTTTCCTGTTGGGTCTCTCACTGGAGTCCAATCAGACTCTTCTGAGAAACCTGCAGCTACAGACGAGTTTCAGCCCTGATAGTACAGAAGAAACAGTTCAGTACATCAAGAAGATGCTCAGGAGGAATCTGTCAGTAGAGAAATCCATCAATCTGTTCCACTGTCTGAATGAACTGAATGATCGATCTCTAGAGCAGGAGGTCCAGAAATACCTGAACAGAGAGGATTATGATCGTCTCAGAGGAGCAAAGCTTTCTCCTGCTCAGTGGTCAGCTCTGGTGTTTGTGTTGCTGAACTCAGAACAGGATCTGGATGAATTTGACTTGAAGACATTTAACAGTTCAGAGAAATGTTGTTTGAGGCTGCTGCCTGTGATCAAAGCATCCAGAAAAGCCTTGTGAGTATTTTCATTAATAAGTGTGTTACAGGTGTTTGCTGTTTTCATGTAACACAGGCACGTGCAAATATGTTTTAATTTGAGGGGCCACACATTTTTATATGTCTCAAAGCATCGTTACAGTTTTCTAATAGTTAAGGCCAATCCCAAATGGTGCAAGCCCAGGGTGACAGTTGATGTGTGGGCTGGAACTGGTACCGGAACATGAGCTCGGAGAGAAAACAGAATATGTAGTTAGCTATTGTTGAGAGCACAAAGTTTTTACCAGACCATGACTGAACCACTGATACTAAGTGTAGGTCTTGTTGTTTAATATCTGCACTGCTACGTATAGAAACATGAATGATTAAAACTTATGCTGTATTTAAATACTCTATAGTTTATAGAGTTTTAAACTATCATCATTTCTCTCCCAGGTTGTGGAGGTGTAATCTAACAGAGGAAAGTTGTGCAGCTCTGTCCTCAGCTCTCAGCTCAAACTCCTCCAGACTGAGGGATCTGGATCTGAGTTATAATAAGCTGCAGGATTCAGGAGTGAAGCTTCTCTCTACTGCACTGCAGAATCAGAACTGTAAGCTGGAGAAACTGAAGTAAGATCATACACAGATAAACACAAACATGTGTGTGTGTGTGTGTGAGTGTGAGAGAGAGACTTGATTTCTTGATTTGACACTTTTGTGGACACAGTACACACCAGCACACTGGGAGTGGCTTGGGAATTGGGGACAAAAATATTGTCCCCAGCTGACAAACTTTTTTTTTTTTTTTTTGGTTTGTTTATCTGAAAACCAAGAGTCAAAACATTTGCTTTAGGTTACTGAGGTTAGGGTTAGGTGTGACATTAATTAGCTAAATAAATTATTGTGTGGATGTCAATGTCCTCGAAGTAGTAGTAAAATTGTGGGTGTGGGTTAGAGATGCTCTGGACCAATCAGTCCTAAGCAACTGAAGGCCTCTCTCACATTGGCTAATGTTAATGTTCATGAGTCCACCATCAGAAGAACACTGAACAACAATGGTGTGCATGGCAGGGTTGCAAGGAGAAAGCCACTGCTCTCCAAAAAGATCATTATTATATGCAGTTTGCTAAAGATCACGTGGATGAACCAGAAGGTTATTGGTAAACTGTGTTATGGATTGATGAGACCAAAATAGAACTTTTTGTTTTAAATGAAAATTATGTCTGGAGGAAGGAAAACCCTGCATTCCAGCATAAGAACCTTATCCCATCCATGAAATGTGGTGGTGGTGGTAGTGTCATGGTTTGAGTAGATTTAATGTTTTAAAATGGCCAACTCAAAGTCCTGACCTTTATCCAATAGAAATGTTTGGTGTGTGGCCAAAAGTATTGACATAAACCCACATGTAAGCAAAAGTTCTTGTTGTTGTTGTTGTTATTATTAATATGCTTGAAAAGCACTTATCTGTCATACTTTTTTTTTTTTATTGTCGGTTGGCAGTTCAAATTCTTCCACACATTTCTGTGATTAATAGGGACTGTGGTAGCCTAGCGGGTAAGGTACTGGACTATGGGCCACAAGGGGGGATGTGACTTGGAGTCTATCCCATTTATTGTTTTAAAAAGATTTAAGTTTAAAAATTAAAAATCTCCCATAGAAATGCATTGAGGGAATGTTCAGATTCAAATCCTAACCGACAAAATTCAAACTGTAACTGAAATCGATGATGTCATCACATCTCTTGACAAAGAGTTAGGTGTTACAGCTAAATCCCATTACAAGGCTAATTCTTTTGAAATACTGATTCTTAATGTGACTGATCCATCCTTATGGAAGTCAAAACCACACTCTTTTCAGCTTATCACTATTTACCGCCCGCCTGGTCCTTATTCAGAATTTCTTCAGGAATTTGCTAACTTTCTTTCCTGCTTACTACTGTCAACAGATAAGGCTTTAATTGTAGGTGATTTCAATATTCACTTTGACAATGAGCAGGATCCACTTAAAATTGCTTTCGAGTCCATCTTAGAATCCATGGGTATCACTCAGAATGTGATGGGACCAACCCACCGCTGTAATCATACTT
>JAJAGP010004100.1:0-56642 GCA_025084515.1 Ancistrus triradiatus | reverse complement strand
AAAACAAAGAAACTACATCTCATGCTGATGCTTTGGACAGTTTCTGATTTGTAACTGTATGTACAGTATGTTTTGGGGGTCACTGTTACAGGGCAGTCTCTCATCAGTGAGTTCAAAACAATGACTATGTAACTGTCTTAATAAATCTTATGTTTTGTGTATTTGTCTTGTATATGTCCAGATGAACAGATTCAACTTCTGGGATTTTCTTACCTGGATTATTGAGCATACATGAAGACGTATTTGTCTTGCCTTCTTTGTAATTCAACTGATATAACACTTTGTTCTTAAAACTGTTAAATACAATTATTGACAGTGAATACCAGTTCATTCCCTCACATTATTTTCTGTTCCATGCCATCTGAGATCAGTGCAAGACGATAAACAGCTCTTAGGAGAAATCCGGGAAACATCTGACATAGAGGAATGTTTGACCTGCTGGTTTCTCAAGTAATTGAGAACGTATGCGGTGTAAAAAAGGTTTTAAACACAGGCCTCATTTCTATAAAAGGTGTGTTTTTCGGGTGAAACAGCACAATCTGGATGTAATACCACATATATCTCATGCCTCTGTTATGCCACATCACTTGATATAGATTGTCCACAAGTTTTCTATGGACAATAGAAAACTGAGCTTTAAAAATTCACATTGTGTGCATATTTAGGAACAATAGAAGTCAATGAACATTTCACTGAAAAAATTGCTGGTTCCATTGAAAAAGTTAGTCGCTGGTCTTTTTCTCTACTTCCTCAATGTCCAGCCAGAGATTGGAGATTGGGGAGGTCCTTAGGGTGGGAGATATTTTTGTTTCCCACATCAGGGCTGCTAGACAAAGATAAGACTTATGCCACTGGCTATCTCTTTAATCTAATGTACATTAAATTAGATAGTACTGGTTTATTCCATAATTAATTAGCATCAGTTTTAACTTTACTCTGGTTTCTCATGATGTTGTGGCATCTAACTGGGAAACCATAATTTGTTGGCATGCCATAATGCAAAAGAGTTTTTACAAAATTAAGGGTCCTCACTAAAATATTTGCACAATCAGATCTGATCCTAATTGTACATACATAAAATCCTAACGTTACATGTGTTCAGTAGTGAATATTTAAATAGTTACACAGTGATTTTCAGAAGTAAAAACAATTACTTCAGAACAGTTGGATCTAACCACTCAGCATGTGGTCACAAAGAAAAGGCTGCAGTCTCTCTTCCTGGTATAAAAAGCAGTGGCCTTTCTGAAATAAAGTTCTGCCTATGGACTAAGGTCATACTCACACTTAGCCCTGTTGTGCCACAGCACGTTTTCATTATCACAATACTATAAAGGTGCGCTCGCACAGCACAGCAGACTTCATGGTTGTACTTACTTTGTGGCTTACTTTGTGCCCAAAGAGTTTTTACTAAATCAAGGGTCCTAGTTAAAAATACTTGTACAATCAGATCTGATCCTAATTTGCATATTAAAAGTGATGTACAAATCTTTGACTAAAACAGAATTATTTACATAGGGAATGTACTGTAAGAAAATGTCAGTGGTTAATTCACGATGATCATACACAGTTGTAATATATTGGAGCAGTGACGAGTTGGGGGCCTCTGTCGAGGCAGAATGCAGAAGCGTATAGACAGCGTTGAGCATTAGGCATCAGCTCTTGCTATAAACCCCACCTAGGGGACTCACAACATGGGCATCCATGAGTTATTAGTACCTCACCCCATACACAGGGGACCATGGAGACAGGTCCTATACAGCCAAGAATCACAGTAACAGAATCCTGACAATGGACAACTTTACAATGCAACTCAAGCCTCAACTCACCAGAAGCAGGAACCAACAGAAGGTTCTTTGTGATGTTTGCAGTAGGACGTTCTTTGTGTCTCCTGCAGAGTTTGGTTCCAGATGTACATTTCTCAAAAGTTGGTTTCCTGGAACCATTACGTCCAGGTCATAATGAAATGCCATAAAGGCAGGGAGCCGCTCGTGTGTGTTCTGTTTAGCCTGTTTTCCCATCTTTGGGAAAAATCTATGTAAAAGTGCAGTAAGTTTTTATACTCTTTTGAAATGCTTTTCCTCTCCCAAAACTTTAACAAATCTGTCTGTAGTGGCAACATTAGCTAATTTTGAACGCACCTCAAACTTCTAGCTAGTGCCTGGCTAGTAAAGACAGCTTTGAGAACAGTTGTACATACATAAAATCCTAGTGTTATATGTGTTCAATAGTGAATATTTAAATAAAGTTACACAATGATTTTCATACATAGAAACACATTTACTTCAAAACAATTGGATCTAACTACTCAGCATGTGGTCACAAGGACAAGGGCGCAGTCTCTCTTCCTGGTCTAAAAAGCAGGAGTGTGGCTAAAATAAGGTTCTGCCTATGGACAAAAACTTCCTTAATGCCAAAAAAACATGGATGAGCATTTTTTTAATTTAACAATACATTCAAGAAAATGTAAATATTGAACTTCTCTATAAAATAATTGAAAAAAACAAATACATGGAAAAAAATCCCATGGGTAGAAAAAAACGGATCAGTGGGTAGCACTGTTTCCTCACAGCGAGAAGGTCCTGGGTTCAATACCAGATGGAGTAGTCTGGGTCCTTTCTGTGTGGAGTTTGCATGTCCTCCCCATTTTCATGTGGGTACTCCAGTTTCCTCCCACAGTCCAAAGACATACAGTGGGGCAAAAAAGTATTTAGTCAGCCACTGATTGTGCAAGTTCTCCTACTTAGAAAGATGAGAGAGGTCTGTAATTTTCATCATAGCTACACTTCAACTATGAGAGACAAAATGAGAAAAAAATCCAAAGAAATCACAATGTAGGATTTTTAAAGAATTTAATTGTAAATTATGGCGGAAAATAAGTATTTAGTCACTCACAAACAAGCAAGATTTCTGGCTCTCACAGACCTGTAACTTCTTCTTCTCATCTTTTTAAGTATGAGAACTTGCACAATCAGTGGCTGACTAAATACTTTTTTGCCCAACTGTACATGTTAGGTTAACTGGTGTTGCTAAAGTTCTAATAGTGTATGAGTGTGCCCTATGATCCTGCCTTGAGTCATATGCTGCTGGCTAGGCACCAGTTTTCCCATGACCCTGATTAGGATTAGGATAAGAAAGTGAATGAATGAATGAATAATATCTGAAGGTATTTTTATATAGTTTTATACATTTTTGATTGTTTGTTTGTTTGTTCGAACTGTAGTTTCAACTAATGTGGTAGAATGTTACGTATGCCTTCTATTTGCTTATGTATATTGTTTGTTTCTTTTCCTCATCAATGGCTATATTCACAACAGACAAATGGTTACATCAACCTTAGCCAATTTTCATGTGACCAATCAACCTAACATGTCTTTAAAATCTGGAAGGAAACCGGGGTACCCAGAGTAAACTCAAAGGGAGGACATGCAAACTCCACACAGGCAAAGGATTGAACTCAGAGCTGTGAAGCGACTGCATCACATGTGACACCGTGCCACCCTTGTGCTTATGTACCTCTGTGAAAAGGTATACGTAAGTAGTACTGAAAGAATTATATACTTAAGGTATGTTATTTGTGGTACCATTTTTTGTATACTGTTTGAATTTGCAATATATTTGATAAATTATATATGAAGTATATGTAGAGCCCAGACAGGAAAATTATATAACAAATTTCTGCATATGCTCATAAAGTGCAGACAAATATAAAGTGTTACTTATGCATCTGAGAAGTATTATTATTATATTTTTTATGCAGAAAGTGGGAAAAATCTATTTTTTTTGTTCTTTTTTCATTTGGAATTCATTCGTTTCTGTAAGTCCACAACAGGGTCCCCCATCCCCGTACATCTGTCCGTCTCCCTTTCTTTTGTTTACTTATTTAGTTACATAATGACTCATTTTGATTCAAAACAAACAATTTACAAAGCACACTCTTCCTTTATTAAAATATTCTCCACAGGAATGATCCTTGCAAATAAACGACTTAATGTGAGCAATTAATAGTACTGTGGGAAAAAGATCCCCCCCCCCCCAGTGGCCTGTGTTTTCAGAGAAACTGAAGATGTGTCCAACAATAAGTCTGACACTGTGAGTGTCTGATACATGTCAAGCTGATCATTATGAAAGTTCTCATTTTGTCAGAATTCTCATCATTTTCACATTGCGCTCTTAATCGTGAGCACTTTTAAATGCTTTTGAATGTGTACTTTTCATTTATTTCACTGCTGCCTGCTGAATTAAAAGCAGTCTGAAAAATGCATCTACCAGTGGCTATGGAAAGCAATTTCAGAAAATAACAGACCAAAGGTGTTACTTAATTTGACAGTCTATTATTTATAATAGTCTAGAGTACAAGAATATCCTCATTTGTTTTCATATTTTCTCGCTGTTCCCGAGAACTCTCTTGCACTTTTGTTCCTAGTAAATTGATGACAACTTAGTCTGTCAACACTTGAATTTGCTGTTGTACCAGTTTCTGTTTGGATTGTTTTCTGCATAACTTATAACTTTTGAATGAAAACCAGATTAATAAAGATATTGGATCATACTACAAAAAAAAGCTTCATAGGAAAATCAATTTAAGAAACTGGCATCTTGGTAAAAAATTCACAAGTACCAGCCTCTGCAACAGCAAATACAATATGGCAGACCCAGAGTAGTTACAGGAATATACTGTGCATGTAAACGGACATATACAATATACCCATTTGCTTTAATGTAATTTGATGCTTTGGAAAAAGTATTTGCTGCTTAATAAACAGATACAACTTACTCCTTACTCCTAATGCCATATCTGCCAAACCATCCTACAATAATGTGAGAGTTTTGCTTTGAAGACATGACCAGTACAATTGCTTTCTTGGTATTCTAGATTTTGTCTTGAACAGTTCCTTTTAATTTTCATTTATTAATGACATTTCAGACAATCAAAACTACAAATGGAAAGATCACTTTCAAATCAATTTCTTTCTGTAATAATTAGTGCACTCTTTTACGTCTGTCAGTTGGAAACAGGCAAAACCTTTATTTTAACGTGACTAAAAAGAGAACACAATGTTTTAACACTGCTCCAGTTGCAGTGAATCCAACTGAATAACACATATCTGACCATCCAGACCATTTTCTTAAAGCTGCTCCAATAAATTACAAAATTCAATACTGGAACTTTAATTTATGTTTGGCACAGCAATTGTTTTTGTCCCACAGCTATTCTTGGTATCTTCCTGCAGATAACATCATAAACAGTGGTCCCTACAACAAAATGAGCATCTATCCCTCAGTTCCAAATGTTGATATTGGGTTTCTAAGATAAGAAAAGTGGGCAGGCAAAACCTAAGAGGTGAAGGCTGCTGGATGTGGCTGAAACTGAAATAACTTTTTAGCAGCCCTCTTTTTTTGGCAAACTTCAGCATAGTTTACGTTTGATAAGTGCCTGTTTTATTTAGCTCCAGACAAGATTATAATTGTGGTCATTTAATACACATAATTGACATCGTTCTTTCACAGTCAGTCAAGAAACACACGACCATATTTGGCAAATGTAGCAGTGACACAGTCAGATCAAATTTGTTGTGGGTTTCTTGAAGAAATGAACTGCCAAATAACATTACAAATTTGACTTGAGGACATTGTCAAGCTACTATCATAGCTCATACTGTGAACATGTTTGGCAGCAGGTCAAATAGGTCCTTGGTATTAAACGTCAGAAACTAAACATGCAACTGACAGCAGGTCACAGATGCCCTCTGATTGAGGATCCCATGAACATTTGGGCAGAGTTGCAACTAACGGCAAATTATTGCATCCTTGTCAAGATAGTCTACTCTCTGGTGCTTTGCTTTCTCACTAGAGAATCAAATATCATCATCCATCGCAGTCTTGTGATGTATAAATATGAAAGGTGACATTAAAACTACATTAAAACGTACAATACGATTGTGCAATACAGATAGCCTTCAACAGCTTGCAAAGTTCCATCAGCATTGATGTAATGTGCAACAAAGTCCAGAGATAGCTATTTGTAGGGAAAAATAAAATTCACCCTTACAACTATGAAAGAAACAGATAGCAAAACATTAGTGCAAGTAGGGCCTACAGTGGTACCACGGTCATTAATTTGTTCCAGAAGGCTTGTTGAGAACCGAAAACGCTGAGTAGTGAGGACATTTTTCCATAAGAAATCATATAAATTTAGTTAATCCATTACAGAAAATCTACACTGCATAAGGCACTATTTGCATTATTGTGGTTGTAATGTACAGGTGCTCCCTGATTTATGACGGGGACCCCTTCTGACAAATCCATCATAAGTTAAACGTGATGACTGATGAGTTTAATGAGTGTTCGGTAAATCGGTCTATAGTGTATAATAGTGGAGATATGGAAAGGATACTATGATAAGTAATGATAAGTAAGTTAATGTTTGAAACACTTACATTAACCTACAGCTGGCCAAAGCCATTAGCAGAAAGTTTATTTTATAATAAAGTGTTGAAATATCTCATGTAATTTATTGAGTAATGGATTGAAAGTCATTTACGGTAAAAGCAACACTTACTGTATTGGTGAAGTCAGGGTGCTTGCATAGCTGCTAATGCTAACTGCAGCCTGTCTGTGTCTTCTGGAGCATTAAGTTCTGGTTTCCATTTTGGTTGGCAGTCAATACAACCCTTTTTAGGACCCATGGAGACATATTTGCACTAAAAATACAATACTGCAATCGTAAAACTAAAAACACGATGAAAATAGCTGAGATTTTCTCAGAGAAACCGCTATTGTGAATTTGAATCACTGAATCACTGTGTACTGAATGGTAAATTGCCAATCATGAATCGTGAATCAAGTTTCTGCTAAAACAAGTTGCGCGGCTTGACTCATAAGTTTAAGCAACTGACGAGAACTGAGACAAATTTTTCTGGTCAAATGCATCAAGAACCGAATTTGACGAGCATTCCACTTCACTTCATCACACTACTTACACTTAAACATACCTCTTCTATCATAGGTCTCCTGTCTTATTTCCCAAGATGGCTGCTATGGTTCTCTGAACTTGGTGGTGATCCCTAATCTTTCAAAAAGGCTTTTGGAATAAAAATACGAAATAAAAGTAAATTAGACATCTATGCATTTTATGGGCAGCTATTATGTAATGCAAACAAACAAAAAAAACTTACCATTCTTATCATGCTTCATTTGTTCATTTTAATTTACTACCAGAATTAATGATACTACACAAGTACCTCTACTACTCTACTGAGTGCTGAAATTTGTCAAAATGCTTTAGTCAAACATTAGCCGATGTAGTCATTTTAATTTATTTCTTTAAAACACCCAATACTGATTTATGTATACAACAAAAATTCAAGCTCAAGGGATACAAATGACAACACTTTTCCCCTTTACATTTCCATGACGAACCCGCAATCAGTATTGTTTATTATGTTTAGGAAATCACCATGATAATGGAAATTTGGGACAGCCAACTAAAAGTTGATTAACCTTAATCACTCAAACCTTTAATCAGTTGTTTTAGACCTGACAACTGAACTGGTTATTCTGTCAGCTGTGTTTATGGTTGTGGTCTTTTGCATCATGGTTTTCTGGATCATATGATTGCTTTGAACCCACAGAAAATGCTTATTGCAAAGCTTGTGCATCAAGGTAATTAAATGGGGAGGGTGGGTCATATGAAACAAACATATTGTACCTCTCAGGTCTCACTCATTGGCTGTCAGACTCCTGCACTGGAGCAAGATCTCATGGTCCAACATCACCAACAACTCACCAAGATTTTTAAATCTCAAAAAAGCTCAACCAATACCAATAGAGTCAGGTTTATTGCTTACACTGTATTTGATTTGTTGCTGAGGTGATATCCAATGAAAGCTGAAAACTAAATGGCTGACCCCTTCTGACAGGTTACTTAAATGACCAATGAAATGTGCTGAATGAGTGTGGCAGACAAAATGATTTCCATGTTTGTCACAACTTGTAATCCACTAAGCCATGCTGATGAAGAAGGACTCTTTAGTTTATGCCATAAAAACAAAGTTTAACAATTAACTTTAAGTAACCTGGAATGAAAAATAATATGTTCTATTATGTATTGTAGTAAGATTTGCTAACTTAGAAAATTGTTCATCAGGAGCTCATAATATGTGAAATAATGGCAATAATGACAATGAGTTGCCTCCAAAACCAGTCAACGAAAGAAATAATGTCTGACTCACAAGACTTCAACTGTTTAAGGCAGCTGTGTGTCCAGAAAATTATATTTTTGTATGAACTATTATGGGATTGTAACTGTTTATGCTGGCAGGAGCATTTCCCCATTGACTATTACAAGATTCAGCATCACAGAGCTATTTAATTATCAGACTGTCATTGACCACAACACAACTAAAATATACAACTCACAATAAATGAATGAATTAATTAGATTAAATAATCTAGCTTCATAGAATCATCTTTTAATTAGTGCACATATGCAGGGGCAAGTGTTGTCAACTAACAAAACTGCATTTTGTTTGTCTTGGGTAGATTATCTTTTGCCTGCATTACTTTTCTTTCTTTTCTTTCTTTTCTCTCTTTCTTTCTTTCTTTCCCTTGCAGCTGCCTTTTTAATGCCAGTTGTTGCATTTGTGTATATCAAAATTAGGGATCCTTTCACTAATACTTGAGTACTGCTACTTTAGTATGAGTAAGTACTTTAATTTGTTTATTTTGGGTAAAATGGTCTGCCACATAAATACATGTAAAAGCATTTTTTTTAAAGCAGCAGCTTGCCAAGCAGACATGTCTCTGACATGAGCAAGATCATCCTGTTGATCTACACCAAACATTGAGTAAGGTCACAGTGTTCTGTACATCGTTGAACTGATTCTACGCCTTGTTTGCAATCACATGCCAGTGTTATGACACAGCAGCTGGACCAATAGATTTTCTGGGAAAGAAGTCTGATGTGTTCCCTTGACTGACGTGGTGCTTTAAAGTGTGTGAATCTTTTAGAACCTTTTTTATTTCTTCATAAATATGACCTAAAACATCAGATTTCCATATCAGTTCTAAAAGTAGTTAAAGAGAATGCCATGAATCAAATGAGATGTATATATTATACTTGGTCAATTATTTATTGAGAAAAATCATACGATATTACGTATTTCTGATTAGTTAAAAAATATGGCAACCAATGGGATTAGCAGTTAATTTGAATGTTAAATTACAAGGTTGCAAAACCACATCTAAAGACTTTGGCCCCTAGCAATCCACAGCCAGACAGATTGTGTAGAAATTGAGTAATTTCAAGACCACTCTGTGGAACAACAAAGATAAATAAGAATGAAATGAAATTGAATGGAACTTGCAGTTTAAATGAGAAGTATTTAAAGACGGAATCACACTACATTCTACTACATTATCCCATCTGTGAAACATGTTGCTGGTAATGTCATGGTTTAGGCCTGTTTTTCTGCATCTGGGGCAGAACAGCTTGCCATCATTCACTAGAATAATGAATTATGAATTATGCCAGCAAATTCTATAGGCAAATGTAAGAACATCTATTTTTGAACTGAATGTCTAGAGAATGTGGATCATGCAGCCATTCTCTACCCTAGGCACACAAGATGTTCTAACAACAATTGTTAAAGAAAACTAAAATGAATGTTTTGGCCAAGTCAAAATCCTGACCTTAATCTGTAGAAATGTTGTGGAAGCAGTTCATTTGAGGAAACCTGCCAACATCCCAGACTTGGAGCTGTTCTGTATGGAGGAATGTGCTGAAATTCCTCCAAGCCAGTGTGCAGGACTGATCAACAGCTAGCTTAGTTCCAGACGTGCTTGGTTCCATTCAGTTTAATTCCAAGGCTGTTACACCAGATGATGAAAGCAAAGGTTCACATGTTGTTGCCACTCACAGATATGTAATGGATTCTAAATAAATAAATAAATGACCAAGTACAACCTTATATCAGAAAAGTGACATTTATTTCTTTGCAGACAGTATGAACCCAATATATTCATGTTTTGTCTGGTCAGCTTCATTTAATTTGTTAATAAACATCCATTCCTACATTTCAGGCCTGCAACAAATTCCAAAAATTATTTGGGACGGTAAAATAATTTACCAATTTGTAATGTTGTCATTCCTTCTCACCACACTGAAAAGACATTTGGGCACCAAGGAAGACAGTGATTGAAGTGTTTCAGGTGTTATTTTAACCCATTCTTTGTACTGTGTGCAAAAGTACGGGCCTGTTGTTGTCGCGTTTTTCATTTTAAAATTCTCTACATGTTCTCTACTGAAAATTGTCTGACACTGTCCTCTGATTGAACATCCATGCAAGATTTTGAATCACTGCCCTGCTTCATATGGGTCCATCTGCACTACCTGCTGCAGAAAGCATTTCATCTGGCATATGGATACCCAGATTTGTACAAATTGCTGCAAATACTATAAGCCACTGTATTTAATTGAAACATGTTTTATTCTCTAATTCATGTTAGACTGAACATCCTGTACCCAATTACTAAAACATTGTGGGATGCTGATATTAGAACCAGAGGTAAATATTGTGGTATCATGCATTACTCTCTCAACTACATCAACAATTGATCTTAAAACCTCTAGTTTAAAATGTTTAATGATAAAGCAATCTGTATAGAACACTATGGAGCACTGCCTCAAACACATGGCACTGCCTCATTAAGCAGTCCATAGTCATGTAGGTCATCATCTAATCAAGTTGCCATTCAAAGGGGCAGAATCTGTCAACAGCTCCTCTAATGGGCCATTGTGGCAGTAAGTTGGTTGATATCCTCTGCAACAAGGCAAATAAACCACTCACTACAGCTAACTGCTCTATGTTTGTTTAGGCTGCATGACTGTGACCACAGACTGAAAAACATTGCCCTAGAGTGCATTAATCACTTACACATGGTGGGCTACTGCTGAATGTATTTTGTATACAACCTGGTACATTTTTGATCCCCCTGTAATTGTATGTGAATGAAAAAAGACACAGTTTATGTATGTTTATGCATAGATCAGTGGTGCTAGCAAGATAGCATATTGTTCTTGTTCTATCAAGATATACCTGATGTTAGATCAAAGGGATAAAAACTAAACAGTGTAGTTAGTCAAGGGTACAATGTGACCAGCTAAACCCTAAAGTATATTGCATGGATATTACCCAGTCAGAGCTTAAACCACTGCAACCTCAAGGTTTAGCAGCGCCATTCATCAAAGAAGCAATAAATTATGTTATACTGAATCAAACCTCCTACATTTGAGAGTGAATTGCTAGTGCAGGTTTATTAGGTTAGCTGTCCACTTCTAGAGCAAAATGCATACTGAAATGTTTCCTTAGAAAATGTCTCACACAGTCAAAGTAATTTCAGATACAAAAGGAACATAGCCAACACCAGTTTCAAAAGTGTGACAGGTTTCAAATTCAGTACATAGGAAGAGATCATAAATTTACTAAGGGTTTTCCTTGACTTTGTATAGGATCTCATACTCTGCTCATAAACCCATTTTTTGGATCATATAAGTGTATAATAGCTCTGCTTGTTCATGCTAATTTTCTACTGTTCATTCAAATGGTAAGGAAATATTAACTTTATCTAGTTATTTGTATAAGTGTGGCTGCTATACAGTAGATCATACATACTGTAAACCAGGGTTAGATTGTTTATATTATATATAAACAACAGTTCGAAGCAAAACTTCTCTGCAAAAATATCAGTCAGCTGAGAGCTAGACTTTACGGTGCAGGTGAAATGAAACAAATCTCCATAATCGACAGACATCTCTTCAGCAGAAGTGGGAATCAAATCAGAGTATCTCAATCGGTAGAACACAGGTTCCTAATGCTGAGTCCTAATGCTGTCCAGTTACAGTGTTACATGTTATTCCACTGGCACCATTAAGTCCAGCTCTAGTCGATGCCACAAAAACAAACAGTTGAGTTTTTGTTGGGGGTCCTCAGTGCTTCTTGGAATGGGGGCTTTTCCATAACATGAGGCCACCACTGGTTGGTGACACATGATGTGAGCAATTCAGACCCAGCACCCACCCCAAGACTTGGGCACTCGCCCCTGGCAAAAATGAAATAATCTGGACAAATACACACAAGGACTGGAAATTGTACATAGGGCAGGAACCCAAATTTTTAAGGATGCCAGTAACCCGCCTGGGCTCAAACTCAGATGCCAGGAACCCACACCAGAAAGCGCATTGTGTGTTTTTGTCAAGTTTATACATCATTATGAGGACCAAACTTCCCCATAAGAAAAGAAAGATCCAACATTTTTACCAAAGACAACTACAACTTTCTTTTGGAAAATCATAAAAGCCAAAAGAATTTCCTTAGATTACAGAGCTTAGGGTTACAGCATGCATAGGGGAAGAATTCATTGGTTGCACTAATTTTACCAGTGGAAGGTCCCAACATTGACAAAATTCAAATTTGTCGTGTGTGTCTGTCTGTCTGTGTTTGTGCGTATCGGTTTATTAGATTAAAATGACCTTGAAACTTCTTTGAACGTAAATGAGAGCAGTGCAAATTCAAACAGTCTGACCTTTTAAATTAGAATGACTCCATGCAATGTTTGTTCAATAATTCTAACTATAAATTTGACTTCTTTTCATTTCACTCCACTTCACCATACTTCACTTGACTTCTCCTTTTCCTGATTAGAGTCGCAATGGCAACAGTCGTCTAGTATTTTTGTTTGTTTATGATAATTGAATTACATGAATCCACAGAGACAGTGACTTTGCTTCTGCTGTGCCCTTATAAAATTCCATAAAACTGCCCATCTTAGTCCATAAAGAAATGGTTTGATGGAGGACTTAGTTGGTTTGTACAGAGCCGTGACCCCAACTTCATCTGACACCTTTGAGATGAATTGGACTGCCATCAGTGAGTCCATGGTTTACTGTCCAACATCAGTGACTGACCTCACAGTCATGATCCAAAATTTAGTTTAGAGTGAAAAAGGTTGTAGCATTAAAGGGGGACAAGCTCCATATTAATGTACATGCTTCTCAAAGAAGCTGTGCATGCTTCATAGCTGAACATAGTTTAAGTAGATTTTAGAATAAATTTTATCAGTTTGCTGTTTACTCCCAGACAAGTATCGTAATTCAAAGATACACTCACCAAGCACTTTATTAAGAAGACTTCATTAATACTCTGTAGGGTAAGAAGTGCTTAAACAAGCCGGTCTGGCACCAACAATCACACCACGGTCAAAACCACTGTGATCACATTTTCCCCATTGTAATGGTTAATGTGAAGTTTACCTAAAGCTGGTGGCCCATATTAATATATTATACACCCTAAAAATGGCATTGAGTACTGCAACCACTTTTTCAGCTGTGTTGGTGTTTGTGTCTATGTTCTCCACACTCCACTCGGACCATGTCTCAGGAGGTTGAAGATATTCTTGCCTCCCTGTCCTAGTGGACTTCTCCAGAGCACACTCACTCAGCTCTTGGTGTAATTGTAAACTGCAGTGTGATTGGCTTTTGAGCATCTGGCTGCAAGCCAGTTAGTGGTCTCATATAACAGAGCGCAGCAGGGAGACAAATTCAAAAAGAGAGCTGCTGGTGGATTATCTCCGCAAGGTCCGTATTAAAGAGTCCAAAGCATGTGTAAAGGATTTGCTGCCCTGCCCCAGACATGTCTGGAGAGGTAAGCACATGTACTGTTTATTTACTGGATGCTCAAGCTTTGCTAGGCCCTTAGAAATACACAAGTATTTGACTGAAAAACTAAGCTAGAATTTGAAGATTGAATGGCTGTTTATGGACATTATGTGGACTATGATGCATCCATCTGAATTAGAACTTCAATTACAAATGAGAAAAATCAAATCTACAGAAACAGAAATATTGTAGTAAGTCATGCCATTACAAACTGCTTTAATTTAGAATGCACTGTGCTTCTGATCAAACTGTATTCATTTTTACCATCAAAAATAATGTAATGTTTAACTGAATTGTTTTCTCTAAAACTTCTGCAAGGATGAGAACAAATCATGAACAAATGCCATAAGACTGTGCAATTATAGCAAAATGTACATATAACTGAGGCAAGCTTGGATTTTTGTATGATTTTTTTTAAGCTCTATGCAGACTTCCATTCTAGAGGTATGGGTTATAATATACATATTATTTTAACTTTCATAATATCAAAAACTATACTTATTAATGCCACCTAAAGCAATTCCTCAACACTTTAATAAGTTAAGACTAAATGTAATTGTTACTGCCTATATGTTTTGAGATAACAGGCGAAGTACAGGAAGTCCCACTGTGTCTAAAATAAATATATAAACTTTCATCCAACCAGCTGTTTTTTTTAATCAAGATTGAAAATCTGTTAGATAATTTGTTTTTAACATTGCAAGCCAATGCATCATGAAGAATGCCTTAACATAATTAACTGCACATGAAACACTGACCAGAATGGGTTTCAGATGCTGAAGTCTCAGTCTTTGATGTCAGAGTTCAGAATAGCAGCCAGATTACAAACACAATAACAGGTGAGCCTCCCACAACTTTTACGGAAACAAGGAATAAATTACTTGTCATTTCAGAATGAGTAAAATGAAACAGCATAACAACGATTAGTAGTACCTATAAATTATATTAAACACAGTTCAATACTTTTCATACTAGGTCACTCATGCTTACACGTGGTTACTGTGTCAACTTTTCTATCTTCTTTTTAAGGAGATTGCAATGCTTTGACTACAGGTTAAGTAGCTAAGATAAGCCAATCAGACATGTTTAACATGAGGAAGTGGGATAGTCACATCTTCAGACTTCAGTGACGTAACATACACTAATTATACAGTAATTCATTGTGGGTGCAGCACAAATAGGAATGACTGATTAATTGACCTACTGAGTAAAAAACAGTAATCAGGTTCTTATATATTTATTCAAATTTAATTTGCTTGTAAACACCTTTTGATTGGATATTTGCATTTACACCATTTAGCAGACACCCTTATCCAGAGATTCTGACAGAGGATACAGTCCTGCAATCTGTGTTAAAAGATTTCGGTTAAGCATCTTGCACAAGGACCCAAGAGTAGCAGCTTGCAGGAGGTGGGATTTGGAACCCTGGACCTTCTGATCTATGGACCCATACCTTAAGTGCTAGGCTACCACAGTCTCCTAGGAGGGTGCCAACATATTAGCTCAAAGATAAGAGAAAACTGGTTTATGGGTTTTCTGTATTTATATATATATATATACAGGATGCAATATTAATGGAACAGGTAAAACAACATATTACCTCAAAGATAAGAGAAAACTGGTTTATATATATATACAGAAAACCCATAAACCAGTTTTCTCTTATCTTTGAGGTAATATGTTGTTTTACCTGTTCCATTAATATTGCATCCTGTGTTGATGAATTTCTCAGAAAATTAGTTTTCAATCTAGGACTAAAACTACTTAAACCTAAACTGGAACCAAAATGTACAAAAACATGTGCAACTAATACACCTAAGTTTAAATACCTCTAAAAGCAAACTAACATACCACTGATTTCAAGTTGCTACAGTTAGTGGTATAATAATGTATATACAGTATGCTTGTTGAAATTTGTTGTAACTACTTCGACTATTTCCACATGAATGATGATTAATAGGTTATGTTTAAACAATTTTTTTCTTATGCATTTTATATTTAAATCTGTGATAATCACACAATTGTAATGAATAGATAAGAATTGGGGAAATAATGTACATAAAATGCATATTTAGTGTATTCTTTCCCTGTATTCTAGGGCTAAAGAGATCAAGACTAAGTTAGGAACTCTGCTCCAGAAGCCAGAGAATGCCATTGACCTTATCATCCCACACCCTGAAAAGCCTGAGAAGAAACCAGATAAGATTCAGAAGTAAGTATGTTTTTCATCCAGCCAACTTTCTCTCTCTCCTCCTCTAATGAAAGTATTTTGCTGTACGTACACACATGCACATAATGTATAAAACAGTGCAAGTGTCTTACAAGAAAGGTACTGTATCAAAACATTTCCAAGTCTTCACCCCACTGAAAAAATGCAGCAACACAAAGCAGTACTTCCCAGATGAAATCATAATTATTATATACGAAGAAAAATAATTCAGTTGGTATTTATGCAATACAAAGAAATATAATGACCAGTTGATTTCTTACCTATAAGAGAGTTTATGTACAACCCCAAATCAGTCAGACATATGGAAAATGCAAAAGAAAAATAAAATAAAATAAAATATGTTTAGTGTTTCTTAAATTTAGTTGCCTTTTATTTCATTGCAGACAGTATAAATCTAAGATGTTTCATATTTTGTCCATTCAACTTCATTTCATTTGTTTCTAACTTGTTTTTAATTCGGGGTTGTAGTTTGAAAAGCCAAGGATGGTTAGAAATTGCATTAAGTCCAAGGAGTAATATCTTACTTACATGTGGGCTGCTTTACTGAGAGCTCTTAGTTTATATATTGTCTAGTATGATATATTGTATTGACTAAATGCATGACAATACTTAGTATAATTTACTATTTATAGCATATACTAAATATATCATTCACAGGCTGTAAGAGGGTACAGCCCATGTGCAACATCATCCTACATGGCTCCCCTCTGAACCATTTCTTTCTCCACAGCAGACTGCTTAGGTACAGCCTGCTGCGCTACCCCATTTAAATCCTCCTTTCTCTTCACTTCCTTGTTGCATCTTGTCTCATTTATCTCATGGGTTGGTTTCTGTTTCTGACTCCTGTTACTCCTATGACTCTTGTTGTTCCTGTTGTTTCTGTGTTACATTCGTCTGTTCTAATTTCTGTTCCATGTTCCCAGTTACCATTAATTTCTGTGCTTATATTAGCACTGTCTTAGTATTGTTCCTTGTTAGCATCTGTATTTGTATAAGCACTCTGATAGCATAGCACATTAACCTCTGTATTCTATTGAGTCTTGTTTAACATAGCCTGATAGCTTACATTTACAGCATTTAGCAGACGCCCCTATCCAGAGTGACTTACAAGAGTGCTTTGTGTTCTTCCTAGTAGACAAAAGCTCATGTTAGTACCAGTAAGCAATAACTCAAGGACACAATCCAACTACAGCTAAGATCTGATGTAGATAAAGCACATTATTTATATCTATACCTATCTAAATAAAAAAGTGTGAACCATGCAAGCTCCAACAGATCTACACAGATTGATACATAACCTTAAACACAGTCTTACTTCCTGGTCTAAAATGCAGTTTTATTACTATTTAAAATCTCAATGTCGTGCGTTAAAAAAAGAGATGTACCGTACTCATTCTGAACATAAGCGCTAAATACTTAATTGTTTTTGAAATAGTTTTCCATTAATGATGTGTGATTGATATTGCATGCATATGTAACTAAACAATAAAAATAAAACCATACCATGAGTCCAGATGTATTTGGACAGTTATAGCTACTAAGGCAGTAGTGTGGTGATTCTTTTATTGTGACGAATATTAATAAAAACTAAGCCTGGTTGTTGCAAAGTATTGTACAAACTTTATGTAATCCAAATATTTTAAAAAGCAGTACATCTTGGGGAAAGTGTTGATGAATATTGAGACGTGTTCAATTCAGGAAATTAAAACACCGCCTCTCAAGGTCATGAACTTTTATAGCTTGGACACACCTGCAACCCTTCCAATGAACCACTAACACTTACTGTTCACAGTTAGTGTAGTTCATAGTTTGACTGCTCTTTTTTTTTTTTTTTTTTTTTTTTTTTACAAAAATGGCAACTTGTATTTGAAAAAACAAAAGAGATAAAGGGTTAGTGAGGTTTTAGGTTACTGAGGTTAAGGTTGGGGTAAGGTGTCAATGTGTTAATGACAGGGATATGAGGAAGCTGACAGACAGGTAAAATTCAGAGTATACTAGTGGTTGCACAATGAACATCACAACCATAAATTCATGGAAGCCTATTACACTCAAAGTAAGAAAGTGATAAATGGTGACAAATGAAGCAAATGTACTAAAGTAAAGTCTCATCTGGAACATTAGGTAGGAATTTACTTAACCTTAACCTTTCTGACAACTCTGTATATCTAATAATGCCATGAGAAAGGACTGGGATGTTGCAGAGGATGAATATGTGTTTGGAGAGAGTTTGTTAGAGCATTCTGCAATGGAAAGTGGAAAGTGTTGTTTACAGTAAAAATCAAGCTCCCAAAGTCCATAAAAAGCATTTGCTTACCCATTACTTGCCCAGATCCTAACGTAATAGCTTACACATCTATCAACTGTGGGTTATTTCAAGCAGAACACATTCAAAACAGATGGAGAGCAAATATCTGCCCTGAAGGTACATACGAACTAAAAGTACCATGTAAGGGCTTTTTCAAAAGAACCATCACTTGTGAGTGCGAAACATGGTGTACAACATTTTCAAAGTGCTTTCCTAGCCATTTTTATAGCACATTTTAGAGTCAGATTGTCTAGACACTGCTGTCTTCAAACCAGGGATGCCATATGGGTGAGAAGATGCTAAGGGCCTGTGACTAACAGGGGCCCTAAAAATGTGTTAGAACTTTTTTTTTTCCTCAGTGTCATATCTTTTCATGGGACTGAAAGCCCTGGCAAGACACCTTCTCCCACCACACTGCATCAGGTTTAGAATCATCCCAGAAGAAAAGCTGTATACACAGTGGCCAGTTGTCTACTTACATTCCTCCCATTTTGTACTTCTGTAGAGGTACACTATGTACTGTACATATTGAACGACTGTAGTTATGGCTAGTCTGTGGACTCCTTTGTGAGGAGATACAAGTCAAAGCAGCAAGGGTTCACAAAATGAGGGAAACATAATTATGAGCTAATGAAGAACAAACCAGCAATGCTGAAAACAAACATGAACATGCCCTGATAACACTTAGAACCATGCTCGAAACAGACACAAAAGCCAGAGTGCAAAAGCATGAGCAAACACAAGGAGCCCAGAATAAATATGCCACATATCAAATAGACGTTTCAAGATCAAACATGCTGGCACGTTCCAACACTGCTCATAGAGCACAAAAAAATTGTGTTCATCTTCCAAACACCAAAAAATCTTGCTCAGAGGACTGCATGCACTGAAGCAAGTTCTGCATGAACTGTGTGCAGAAATATGTCACACAGGACCTCTGAATGTGTCCTATGGTATCTGCGACCAAGACTTTCGAAGCAGATTCTTAAAGTCCTCTAAGTTCCTAGGTGGTTCCACAACTAGCACAGCCCCAGAGATTCACAGATCAATCCCAACCTTGGACTCTGTGTGTGTGGAGTTTCCATGTCCTCCTTGTGTATGTGTGGGTGTACTCCGTGTACTGTGGCTTCCTCCCACAATCCAAAGACACAAGTAAATTGATTACCCTAAATTGCCCCAGTGTGAATGTGTCTGACTAGTATTGATGTAACCACGCTCCTGTCATGAATAGCCATTGATGCTGATGTGATGCTAAATAAACAAATTTATACAATCTTGGTGGTTCCCAAAGGGATTGGACTTATTTGCCCAGCACATTGAAATTGGAGGCCAAGTCAACACCTTAAACTCTCTGTCCTTTTCCTTAATCCATTCCCAAACAATTTTTGCATCATGGCACGATGCATGATCCTGCTGAAAGAGGACACTGCCGTAGGGAATTCTTTTGCTATGAAAGGGTGTATTTATTCTGGATCAATGCTTAGGTGAATGCCAGCAATACATTGTCCCATGCATCACGCTGTCAATGTACTTCGCCTGTTAGTGCTTTAATGTTATGGCTGATAGGTGTATATAATTCAACTATGTATGTTTCAGTATGCTAATGACATAGTTGGTGGTGCACCTCCAGGAAGGTTGATCTGGTGCTGAACTGCCCACTAGTGTATGCATTGCTTTTAATCTTCCAGATGCATTACAGAAACCCACACAAGTGTTGCTTGCTTCAGAGCTACACATGCAGACATGCACGCAAGTTATCACGTCAAAAATAGAACATATGACGCAAAGTATCACATGGCCAACTTATGACTTCCAGCTGAAAAGGCTTCAGAACGAGCCACGGGTCAATAAAATCTGGTCACTGGTGGTTGTTAGGAGACAGGGCAGAAGGTGGTTGGCAAATTGTTCATTACAACAGGTTTGGTACTATCAGTACATAGTGGTGCAATTTTCCAGACACTGGTTAAGACTACACTCAGAAGGCCATAATTTCAAATCTACTGAACTACACATTCACTTGAACCCCATAGTAAACACAAATTCATTTCTTTAGAAGTCAGTCTAAGACAAAGCTGGCATCATAATCACCTCACTGCTGTCAAGCTGCTTTTTATATTGGTGCAGCTTGACAGTAACAATATACCGCTTTTTATGATTTTCAGACCGACTCCTGAAGAGGCTGTGCACTGGCGTGAGTCTCTGGACAGAGTCCTAAACAACAGCTGTAAGTATGCACTTTTCCTCTTTACCTAATAAAGAGTATATATATATACACTCACAGGTACATCTGTTCCATGGGGAAGAAAGGTAATTTAGGTGACTTTGAACATGGCATGGCTGTTGGGGCTAAGTGGTCTGGTCTGAGTATTTCAGAAACTGCTGATCTACTGAAGATATAGTACAAGTGGCAAAACACTGCCCAGTCTGATGTTTCTCAATTTCTGCTGCACCATTCAGATGGTAACATCAGAATTTGGTGTAATCAACATGAATCCGTCCTGCCTTGTACCATCCATTCAGGCTGGTGGTTATGGTGATGTAATGATGCTGGGGATGTTTTCTTGGCACACTTTGGGGGGGCTTAATATCAACAGAACATCATTTAAACACCACAACCTTGAGTGTTGTTGCTGACCACGTCCATCCCTTTAAGACCACAGTGTACCCATCTTCTGATGGCTACTTCCTGCAGCATAACGTGCCAGGTGACAAAGCTTGAACATGACAACGAATTCACTGTCCTCAAATGGCCTCTACAGTCACCAGATCTAAATCCTGTAGAGATGTGGTGAAAGAAACTGAGGTCCCCTAATTACACATTTTAACTTGCATAAACCTTTCCTCTTTTTTGTTTTTCATGCTCTCTCACTCACCAGTGAATGGAACGCACAACATTTCATATATTCCTTTGCCAATTAAAAAGGCCCAAAGCTAAATTTGCAAAAACAGTAAGCTTTTTATGGTCTTACCACCAAATCATCGGTCAGAAAATTAGCAAGAACTAAGAAAATGCAGTCTTGAGACCTGTGCCACCATTTGCTCATTCCTGCCCTGCTGCTGCAGTCCACTGTTAGGGATATCATGAAAAGATTTAAATGTTTAAAATATGTCTGGAATATGTCTGGGTGTTAAAAAGTGTCCAGAACATCATCTGTCTTGTTTCTTAAAATATCAGTTGTTGGTTGGTAATCTGCCACACCTGATGCAGCCCATCAAAAGACTGAAAACAAGCTCTTAAGCAGAGCTATTGAGTGACAGATATCTACAGGTAGAGATCACTTATTAAGAGAATAGGTCAGAGCTTTGAAACAACAGGTGATGTTGCAGGTTTTGTGTCTAGAAGATGTGTTTAAAAAAAACTTTGCTGTCTAAGAAAAACATCACGGCTTGGTTATCACAATTGAAAAGTTGTTTTCTAAGAAATAATGATCATGTTAGGGACTGTGGTAGCCTAGCGGGTAAGGCACTGGACTATAGACCAGAAGGTCCAGGGTTCAAATCCCACCTCTACCAAGCTGCCACTGTTGGGTTCTTGAGCAAGGCCCGTAACCCACAATTGATTGAATTGTAAGACTGTATCAATTGTAAGTCGTTCTGGATAAGGGTGTCTGCTAAATGCTGTAAATGTAAATAAATGTTAGTTTTCAACAAGACAATGCTGACTGTGAAGACCGCCAGAAGTGGCTTGAGAACAAGTCCATCAGGTATATGTCTCAGCCTAGTCAGAGCCCAGATTTGAACTATATAGAGATTATTTGGTCTCACTTTAAATACTTTAAATACAAAATAACTGGAAGACATTTAGCAATTTCTCATCAACTGTTTGAAGCCATTGCCACTGACTGTGTGTGTGGGGGGGTGGCAGGGTTGTGTGTGCTATGCCCTGATTATTTTGTGCATGCACAAATCCATGCTGGAATACATATAATGTTTTAGAACTAAAACTATTTCCTTGATGGTGAAGAGTGGTTATTTGAGTTATTGAAGCTTTTCTATCAGCTTAAATAAGTCTTGACATGGTTCTCCGACCTCTCTGTTGAACAAACTACTCACTGAGTGTTTTGTTTGTTTGAACTGTTCTGTGTAAACTCTAGAGACACTTTTTGAAACTTTGTGAAATCTAAGTTTTCCCCCCACTGAATCCCATATGACATACACAAACCCTTTAAGTCTGTTCAATGGAATTATAACAACAATGTTTAGACAGATTAAAGAGGTACATGTTATGCCTGAGGGATGCTAAAGTACTGTGGCTGGTGCAGAAATGGAATAACTCCTGACACACTGATATTGGTGTTGTCCTTCTTAAAATAACTAAATTGTTGCTAATTTGCCATGACCAAGGACTCAATGTGTCTGGACTGGTTTTTACTGATGACAAACAATCACATCAATGCTGGCCAGTCTTTTCTCCGTCTGCGTACAATTAACAATGATCATTTAACCAAGACCATTTTTGAGCCATGAGGACACACAGGGTGAACTCAAATAATGACAGATCATGTTTTAATACAGTAGATATCCTTTTATTTGTAACATCATATTATTGTTGTGTATTCTTTACCAATAGCCAACCCAGCACTGGAGTCTATTAAACATTATCTACAGTTTCCTGGACTCTGCTGTTGTATACTAACTTTTACATGTTAGTTTTGTTTTGTTTTATTTTTTATTTTTTGTGCAGGAAACCCTGCCTGTCCCAGGTGGAGAAATGTATTCATGGCATCGTAACAAAAACTAATACTCAAAAACTAATACTAAGACAACATAAGCCCTGTTGAAAAATAAAACAATATAGCCTTATATGCCCCCATCTATGGTAGGAGAGCATAGGGAAGGAAGGAAAAGGAGGCTCCAATCTAACCACAGACTGAAAATGTTTCAAATTGTATCCAAGGGACCTGCTTGAGGTCTTACAGGATCACACAAAGCTGCTTTATAAAGGCATTAAGTGAAGATTTTTTTTTTTCCACGACTTAAAAAGACACTTTCTGCAACTAGAAAACAAACAAATATAGCTAACATAAATGTGTACACTGCTTATAAAAGAAAATAATGAAACCAACAAAAGATATACTAGTCCTGCCAGCCCAGACATGTCTAAGCTAAACGTTTTACATTTACATTTACAGCATTTAGCAGACACCCTTATCCAGAGCGACTTACAACTGATACGATCTTACAATCCAAGCAATCGTGGGTTAAGGGTCTTGCTCAAGAACCCAACAGTGGCAGCTTGGCAGAGGTGGGATTTGAACCCTGGACCTTCTGGTCCAAAGTCCAGTACCTTACCCACTAGACTACCACAGTCCCACTGATAGATATTGCCATCATTGTAATTCCAGCTAACTGATACTATGTTTTAAGGCCTACGAAATAGTAATAGTATTTGAACTGGCAGCTATGAGGTAGGATTTGGCACCAAGTCACATATCCCTTCCACACTCTGTAGCTGTCTTGCCTTACAGCTGAAAGTGGTTTAAAGGTATGTGCCAGTGAAAATCAGTGAAAACCTCCGATCATTGGTTCATTCAATTAGTCAGTGACGCAGCCTGTAGCATTTATTTCACTGCCATTTCTAATAAGACAGAGCAAAACCCACAAACACACAAAGAAACCAAAGAGTCAAGCAAATCATGCACAAATTTCAGAAGCGTCAACACAGTGATGTAGTGATGCACAGCTTGCTTACACACAGCGCAGATTTACTACAGGTTTGCCTAAATTAATTAGTATACGTACAGTAACAAACTCAGTAGCAAAATACCATATTTTGTCTATTTTCATGTTTTGTACCATAAGGAATTGAGGAGCAGTCTTCTGCCAGGGCAACTCTTAATTGTAAATTGAAACATAAATAAAAGTTAGTAAAACCTCTGAAGGCAACACATTCAATATGATGTACTTCTACACATTTTGATGTACCATTAGAAAGTCAAATAACTTCTGAAACCATAAGAATTAGATGCCCAAACGTTTACAGAAGCTAAATCTGTAGCAATGTGTTATGACCAAACATTTGCATAATACTGTAAGAGAAAAATACAGAATAAGACTAACACAAATCCATTCATCCACTCATTTATCAATTGTGAAACCAGTTTGCAGATCAAACAGGATGCACTGTAATTGCATACGACTGAAGGACAAGAGCTGATCTGCTGTGCATTTTGCACCAAGGCTACTGCAAGACACATATCAGGAACATTTTATTAATACTCAATTCTTTGAATAAGTCATTCATTTTTTATAAAGATGTATGCTTTGCATTTCTATATGAATATTTTTATTGATAGTTTTCTAGTCAATGAAGAAAATGCACTTCATGTCCTTAACTCCATTGTAGATGCACTGTGACAGTTGTTATATAATTATTTAATTCTTCCTATAACAACTCTTAATACTGTGAGCATATACAAAGTAGCACCCTTAATCATAATTCAGTTATTTAAAAGATTTAATACTTTCACGTACCCATTATAACTTTGTATGACTTTTTCTCAATGAGTAAATTATGAAAAGGAAAAAACTTACAGCGTTTATATATTTAGTCCTATAAATAAAACAGGTCAAGTCAAAGTCTAAAATTTCAGCTGACATGTCAGCCTCTCCAGAGAAATCTTGACAGAGACTGTTCTATTATCTCCTCCTAGAGTGGCCACACACAAGTTTGTGGGAAATGAGGAAGCTGATCCTGTCCAGAATTGCTAAAGTTCTCCAAACTGAGGAAATGACACTGCTGTTGACCTGCAGACAGATTAAATGGTAGAAACAAACCAAATAAGCAAATATTGATTGAATTGCTCGTGGTTTAAATAATTGAAAATATTTACAAATGTTATAACAATAAAAGTAAATATTATTATATACATATTTTATCAGTTTACTGCTATAATGAAATATCGATATTTTAAAGAACAAAGGAAATACATTATTTAGAGAGAACGAACGTAAGTATGAAAAAAAGCAAGAAAAATCTACAGACTCGTCAAAGCAGTGAAAGAAACAGAAAGGATGAAAAAAGCCACAGCAGCATCAAATCTGGTGTTGATGAATGTTGTTGTTAAATGTATAGTGTATATTAATGACTGTAGATTAATCAAAGCTGTAGTTTTTGGAAAATAAATAACACAGACAGGGGTAAAAACATAAAGAGGAACATTTGTTTTAAGAATATTGTTTGTAATAGTAATGTAAAAAATCTGTAGTGAAGGAAAGGAAGAAAAAAGATTATTAATGACTACAGACATCTCTAAATGGTGGTTTAGAAAAGAGAAAGGAAAGAAGGAAGGAACTGAGAAGAAACATGGTCAATACGAAACAAGCAAACATAAAGCATTTAACAAAACAGAAAGCTACACATGCTTCAAATCTCATAAAAAAGTAAATGAAAGAAAGAAAATGAGAAGATAGAATGGCAATAAAATGGCATAAAGAAAAGAATATGAAAAAATGGTGGGGAAAAAAACAAAAGAAATATTAATGGCCACATAATCATATGTACCTTATGAAAGAAAAGAAGATAGACTATTACTACATTTACATTTATATCATTTAGCAGATGCCCTTATCCAGAGGAACTTACAACCGATGCAATCTTGCCATCCAAGCAATTGTGGGTTAAGGGTCTTGCTCAAGGACTTAAGTGTGGCGACTTGACAGAGGTGGGATTTAAACCCTGGACCTTCTGGTCCATAGTCCAATACCTTAACCGCTAAGCCACCACATCCCCCATTACTACACATTTCATTTTAATATTATATTGATTATTAATTATTGGTTGTCAATAATAATAGTGATGCCTTTGCTTGTGCTGATCTGGTATTAGTACAAGACAAGTTTGCATTCTGGTTGGACTGAAAATGAATGCAGTCATTTTGCAGTGGCGCACACAGTTTAAAAATTCTTTACTACTATCATCTGTCAATAAGCAGTAATAATCTTCAACAGATGTAGGGCTTCAGCATGTGACCTGTGAAAGAATTGACACTGCGACACTGTAATGAAAAATGCTGCATTTCATACCAAAATGTTTCCAGGGGTTAGCTGACTGACAGGGTCTGATAATATCCATTCTATATTTTGTGCCCCACAGATGGTCTTGCTACATTCAGGACTTTCTTGAGGTCTGAGTTCAGTGAGGAAAATATCGAGTTCTGGATTGCTTGTGAGGATTTCAAAAAGACCAAATCTCCTCTGAAAATGATCGGTAAAGCCAAGAAGATTTACGAAGACTTCATTCAGACTGGTGGTCCCAAAGAGGTTGGTCTATTCCCTTCATTTATTCATTTTCTTATCTGCTTAATTCCCTTCAGTTTCATTAAATTCATACTGAGGCAGAATGCATTAATAAGAACGCAACATCTGAAATGCCTTTGAAGCTAAGTGAATTAGCTTTGAGCCCTCCAATAGTGACCATTTTGCTACTGACAGGCCTTTGAGTGCTAGGATAATTGGATTCCTGCTCACAAGAATGACTAGATTTAACATCTCTAGAGGCAGGGCTCTTGAGGAAGATTTGTAGTTACATTTGTTTTCTGCTCTGTAGCTCTACAATCCAATTTATCCAATTATAATGGAGCATGAAACTTAAGTAGGATGCACTTGCATAAACCTTGAGAACAACGGTGAGAGATGTTTTTTTATGAAAAGTAATGAAAATCACTGCTAATCCAATTCCTTTGTCATTTAATTTCTCTAAACTATTTCTCAGTCTCGTTATGTTGCTTCCATCATTGAAAATAATGCAATCTTGTTTTAAATTGATGAATAAAATTGCATTCCTTTGTCAGGTAATTCATTCATGCATTCATTTAATTTCCAGTAACACTGCAATCACAATCTCAATGCTCCTGTCCTCCCTCTTCAGGTCAACATTGACCACTTCACCAGAGAAGTGACTCTGAGGAACCTAGTTGACCTCTCTCAAAACACCTTTGATCTGGCCCAAAGCCGCATCTACACCCTGATGGAGAAGGATTCTTTTGGGCGATTCCTCAAATCTGAGCAGTACCAAGAACTCACCAAGTAAAGGGAATTTTTTCAGGTGTAGGGAGACACCATGAACATGACCATGATCAGGACTTGAGATTAAACTTGTAGCATACCAGTCAGTTAGTAGCCATTAGATACTGTTTACTTAATTAATGCTATCAATTTTAAAACCCCAGTGAACTCACAAACATAATTTTTAATTAGTTTCAAATTAATCACCACCACCCGAGATTTCAGACAAGAATGTAATGACATCACTATGCACCATGACGATGATAAGATACTGAAGCACTCTACCTACGATCAGTACCAAAAAGGTTAATTAGAGCCAGTTTATTAGCTTTTTGCTAATGTAAGGTAGTAAGGTAGATCTCGGGGTAGTAATATAAAGTCATACTATGTACTACATGGCATGTCAGAATACTAACAGAATACTAACAGAATACTAACAGAATACTAACAGAATACTAACTAAGACCCAAGTGCATTTCCAAATTTCATATCCTTGCACATTTTTAGATTCTTGTATATTTTATTTGTGTAGAAAAGCTTCCAGTCAAGTGGGTTGGGCATTAAAAATTAAAAATAACTAATTAAATTATATATAGCTTAATCGTCCTGATTCAAAAACTTTAGCAATTCTGATTTTAATGTCACCTTTACTAATTATTTTCCTAGTTCCACACTTCATAGCCACACTATATAAGCTTTATCCCTAACATCACTAATGGTCCAGTAATTTGTCACCAACTGCACATCTGGTCCAGCAAGTAAAGTCAGATAAAATGAAATTAGAGATTTAATTATCAGATAAGCCAGTGGGAAGCTGGAAAGGAAGGGTGATGTGAGAAATGTGCTACATGCAGTACACAGTACATATGTACTCCAACACGCATTTCCTTTGGCAAGCAGCACCACTAGGTGGCTCTTGTCCAAATGGATGGTAAGGTAATCAGTTTGATCCAACTTGAATCTAGCAGGTGGGTGAGCATTAATCTCAAGTCCTGTGCATGGCAGGTTTTTAACTCCTAGTTTAGAGTTTGTCTCATAGGTGTCTCAAACCTGAATGCATGCACTGTAAGCAATCAGTGTTATTGAAAACTTGATCTTGGACTCTTTACATCGCGATTGGAAAATATGTCTTCCTGCAGCTTTAAAACCTAGGTTAAGTGATCATTTCCATTAAATTTGTTTTGCAAAATGAAAGAAAATGAGTAACATTTAAGCAAGTACATAATGCCAAAAGGTAAATCACATAATGCTCACAGTTTAATTTGCTTTGCTTATTAATAGACAGACATTCTCGTTCATGTGGACACATTCACATTGGTAATTCATTAGTTCACTTGGAAATTAGACAAGTTATTAATGTTTTATAAAAAGGTCAACCTTAACTCTGAAGTGAATTTTTTTCTTGTACAAAGAAAGAAATGGGTTGGAGTGGGGGGTGGGGAATTGCGAACGGCAAGGGCTTCTTTCTTGGAAAAGGCCGCATTAATGTTAACACTCCTACGTTAACTCGGGGAATAAACTCTCAGTCCTAAGAGCCCTACCATCATTCACAGTAATAGAAAGAGAATGACATGTTTAAATGCACCAAGTCCCTGGGAAAAGCCAGAGAGCAGACTTGTTGCGTGTAAGTTGCTAAGATGGGACTATCAAGTAGGAGTCGATTGCTAAAAGGCATTGGAAAAATTTTACCTTCCCAAGGGAGAACAGAAAATTTACCATATCAGTGAGTTTCATCCAATAAGCAGTTTTGCTAAAGAAAATTACTATCACTGAAATAATGCACATATAAAAATATATTTGGTATTTGGTAATATTCTTGACACATTTTATTATTATTATTATTATTACTATTATTATTATTATTATTATCTACATTAATGATTGTGTGATTGTCATTTTTCTAAACATGTTGTATGGCCTTAATAATGGCAACAATCAACAATACACTGCCTACAAATAGGCTTCATACTTTTGGTTAAAAGACTCTTTCCAATATTAAACTATGCTATCTCACCTTACTCATATATTCTATTCATTACATATTTATCACAACATCTCAAAATATTTCCACTGCATGCTTTGAAGTTTATTCACATTTTATTCTTAATTAAAAATAGAACTTTATATGCAATAAAACGTGGTTCAATAAGTCCTTTTCCATAGTTTTCCACAGGACCTAAACTATTAGGAAACTGCAGGTCAGAAGTAGATGATCAATGTGGCAATTATGATTACATACCTTTAAGTAAAAAAATCTCCAAGTGCTTAGGAGATATAATTAAATAGTTACTGATTTTTACAAAATATTATAAAACATATCTCAAATGACTAAAATGACACCAAATTAGAACAAAATGGTGAGCAAGGACTTATTGAGCACCAAACATTTACATAAAATCTGATTTATTACATGTATGTACTCCAGTATTGTAGCCAATCACATAAAAAGCACAATTAAAACTCTGAACATCTATTTATTTTCAGATGTATATAATTTATATTTGATGTTATATTTGATGTATTTTTATTTATTTTCTCCAGGTGTATGAATAGCACTGATTGAGTTATGTACTACAGTAATAATGCAAATGTTTTTTTCTGTACCGAATGACCATTCATATAACTGAGTGACATTACCATGGTTAATTTTGATCATTTGTCAGTAGGATGGATTACATATTTTAACACCACATGTTTGAAATCATGATGAAAGAATCGTTCAGTTTATACACCAATCATATACTCCAGATTATAAATCCATTTATTTTTCAACAATTATTTAACAATATGGCACCAGTGAAGGAATTCAAAATATTATAATACTTATATAGAATAAATACTCATCAAACTATATCTCATGGACAAAAAACATACATATTCAACCTATCTATGTGTCTTTATAATCACACAAAAAGAGTCAGTACTAAATTCCTGTCACTTTAGAATTAAACAGATACTTAAAACCCATAGTGTCAGTCCAATTAAATATGCAATTAACATTATATGCAGTCTAATAAGCCAAAGCTATAGCTTTAATTTTGACATTCCATTGCTATTTCCATTATGTCACGCTTGGTGTCTGACTCAGACAAGTTAATAGAGGAGTGTCAGCTGTACATGCAAGTGATGAAGGCTTATTAACAGCCCAAACAGTGACAGCATAATGAGAAATCCATGATACTATTTAACACATAAGCATAACCAAGTGTCAGCTCATAGACCAAAAAAGACAAAAACGAATGACAGAATAAAAATTAGTAAACTGACAACTGACCGCAGGCTAGTCTAAACAGAGAAGCTAAGGCTGACACAGAGATATAAAAAGACACAGTAACAAAGACAAGCTGGGAAGCATAAGGGAGCAGGCAGGAATAGTAATATGCTAGCAAAACAAGAGCAAAACATGCAGCATGACAAAAGACTGAAAAACAAATGTGTGTATGTATATGTATGTATGTATGTGTGTGTATACAGTGGGGCAAAAAATTATTTAGTCAGCCACTGATTGTGCAAGTTCTCCTACGTGAAAAGATGAGAAAGGTCTGTAATTTTCATCATAGCTACACTTCAACTATGAGAGACAAAATGAGAAAAAAAAATCCAGGAAATCACATTGTAAGATTTTTAAAGAATTTAATTGTAAATCATAGTGGAAAATAAGTATTTGGTCACCCACAAACAAGCAAAATTTCTGGCTCTCACAAACCTCTAACTTCTTCTTTAAGAAGCTCTTCTGTCCTCCACTCGTTACCTGTATCAATGGCACCTGTTTGACATTGTTATCTGTATAAAAGACACCTGTCCACAGCCTCAAACAGTTAGACTCCAAATTCAACCATGGCCAAGACCAAAGAGCTGTCGAAGGACACCAGGGAGAAAATTGTAGACCTGCACCAGGCTGGGAAGTGTGAATCTACAATAGGCAAGCAGGTTGGGGGTGAATAAGTCAACTGTGGAAGCAATTGTAAGAAAATGGAAGACATACAAGACCATTGATAATTCCCTCGATCTGGGGTCCCACGCAAGATCTCATCCCGTGGGGTCAAAATGATCATGAGAACGTGAGCAAAAAAATCCCAGAAACTACAAACGGAGGGACCTGATGAATGACCTGCAGAGAGCTGGGACCAAAGTAACAAGGCTACCATCAGTAACACACTACGCCTAAAGGGACTCAGATCCTGCAGTGCCAGGCGTGTTTCCTCTGCTTAAGCCAGTACATGTCCAGGTCCGTCCTGAAGTTTGCCAGAGAGCATATGGATGATCCAGAAGAGAATTGGGAGAATATTATGTGATCAGATGAAACCAAAACAGAACTTTTTGGTAAAAAACTCATTCGACCTTTGCTGTGTTTTTTTTGGAGGAAGAAGAATTCTGAGTTGCACCATACCTACTGTGAAGCATGGGGGGTGGAAACATCATGCTTTGGGGCTGTTTTTCTTCTGCAAAGGGGACAGGACGACTGATCCATGTTAAGGGAAGAAATGAACGACGCTGGCCCAATGTATCATATTATTATCATTTAAAAAACGCAAAATCTCCTTCCATCGGTGAGAGCATTGAAGATGGAACGTGGCTGGGTCTTTCCAGCATGACAATGATCCCAAACACACTGCTCGGGCAGTGAAAGGAGTGGCTCCGTAAAAAGCATTTCAAAGTCCTGGAGTGGGCCTAGCCAGTCTCTAGACCTCAACCCCACAGAAAAATTTGTGGAGGGAGTTGAAAGTCCAATGTTGCCCCAAAACATCACTGCTCTAGAGGAGATCTGCATGGAGGAATGGGCCATAATACCAGCTACAGTTTGTGCAAACCTGGTGAAGACTTACAGGAAACGTTTGAATTCTGTCATTGCCAACAAAGGTTATGTTACAAAGTATTGAGTTGAACCAAATTTATTGATCAAATACTTATTTTCTATGATAATTTACAACTAATTTTTTTAAAAATTCTACAATGTGATTTCCTAGAATTTCTTTTTCTCATTTTGTCTCATTGAGTTGATGTGTACCTATGATGAAAATTACAGGAAAACTTGCACAATTAGTGGTTGACTAAATATTTTTTTGCCCCACTGTGTATATATATATATATATATATATATATATATATATATTTTACGGGTTGCTAATCGACTAGGGCATCCACTAGTCGCAATAGGAAGCTGATTTCAACTAGTCAGAAAAAAACAGGGATGTAGGAAGAAAGACAGTAAAGAAAGCAGTTCTTCTTCAAAACACTGTGCTAATCAAACTTTGGTAGTCTGAAAATACTTCAGAAAAGTCCAATGGTACAGTCCAATTCCAGAGTCCAATTCTACAGTAACCTGGGCATTGAGTGAAAACGTCTCGGAACGTATAAAAACAACAGTGCTCATACTGCAACACTAAATACAGTAGCCTTCAAATAGCGTATCTCTATTAATGAAAAAAAAACTTACATTGTCTCAACTATCAGTTAGGTTTTTTTTTTGGTCATTTCCAAACCTCACTGTCCATGAGTTGTCCTGACGCGCGAGCACACAGTATCCGACTGACAATCTGATTATGCCAGTTACCATCAAAGAAAATTAGCCATTCGGTTCTTTGGAAAGGAGGTTAAACACAAATAAGTACCATTTAATTAAAGTTCATTTATTAATATTGCTTATTTTCATTTTATTTTGTATATGAAAACGCAGAAGTGTTGGATTTGCAGATTTGGATTTGCTCCAAATATGGACACTCAAATTGAACACTGCACTGTTGTATTGCACTGTAGTTTTTTAATGAATAGTCGACTAGCATAAAATACTAGTAGTGCAACCGCTTTTTTTTATATATATATATATATATATATATATACATATATATATATATGTATATATATATATATATATATATATATGCGCAATGAAGCTGGCTAAAAATTCATCAGTGGGTTATTGTGAAGTAGTGGAAGTCAAAGGCGGAGGAAGCTAAATGCATAAATATGCGGGCCAAAAGTGTCAGAAAATCGTGTATCATCCTGACACAGTGCAGTTCATGAAATGACGCATTTTATGAGAGTTGCACAACATTAACTGGTAGATGGAATTGAGGATTAAAGTCTTGGATAAAAGTAACACGTGAGCTTAGCAAAGAGTAAACAAGCTGTTGAATCTGTTCCTTCTCTTTCACAGTCTGATCCATTTCTCCCACTAACAATGTAGTTTTTTCACCTAAAAAATGACCTATAGCATCAAGGAAAGCTGGAAAGATTGAGAGAATGAGAAACGAGCTGAAACAATTGGACAGGAATATGGTGCCAAAACAAACATTGTCTAAAATGACTTATGTTCTTACTGTAATTCTTAAAAGGACACTCACATGACTTTTGAGAAGGAGTCAAGCCGTCTGTGAAACTAAAGAAATGATGCTTGAAATTACAACATGCAAACATTATCAGAACATATTTGCTTCTCATTTTACAGCCTTATGGATGTAGTGGTCAAATTAAATTTTTATATACTTTTTTATGTATCATATTTGTTGTCTGAGTCTGCAGTGATCATTCATGGGAATATAGTATTGAACTTATTATATGTAACCACAAACAGACACATGACTGCTTCAAGTACCTTTGACACAAGAAACTGGTTCCATGCTCTACATATGAGCCATATTTAGCCTATGAACACATACAGATACATATACAGTAGAAACTTTCTATATATAAGTCAAAGTTTGACTTTATAACATATACAGTTGGTGCAAAGAAGTAATCGATGTAATGCACATCTTTGAATATCTATACTTATAAATGACTTAAACTTATAAAAAAATATATAACGTACCAATATTCGATCGTTTCATTTATTATTGAAAATATTTGTAAGAGTCTTCTACAACGACAAGCAAATTAGTGAAAATAATGTCAAACATGATTAAGAAACAGCGGCTCCAGTGGTAAGAGCCAGCTCCCAGTTGGGGTTTGCAATTTTAAGATCAGATGTTGCATTTATAGCATTTTTTATAACTCTGTGAGAGACTGGCACTCTGTGCAGAGTATTCCTCTGCCTGTGCCCAGTGGATTCGGGGTTAGGTCCCATTTGATTCTGAAAAAACAGAATTATGGTGCCTGAGTTATTTTTTTTGTTTACAGCCTGAAAACAAAACTCATTCAAGTCATGAGAAAGAAGACAAATAAAAAAACTAAAACTAAAAATCTCCAGATCTGTGCCTCCATACAATCCTGTCTCTGAACTATACAAGCAGTTCTTTCTTCATGGCTAGGTATGTGTTCTGATATGCTTTGTTAGCTGTGAGACATTAAATAGACAAGTGTGTGTCTTTCCAAATCATGTCCAATCAAATAATTTTACCACAGGTGGAATCAAGGAGTCTGTATACTTATGTCCATGAGAAATATTCGTTTTTCCTTTTTTTGATAAATTTGCATTATGTTGGGATGCACAAAATTAATTGGTAGATGGATTTATGGATTAAAGTGTATTTTAGAAAAAAAAAAAATCCAGAACATTTGAGTGTAATGTGTCAAAAGGTAAGTATTTTGAAAGAGTATGGTGACTTTCCATTGGCACTACATAATAAATGCTACACATTTTGATTCCTCCATGTAAAGCTTGCAAGTCTTCCACGAAATCTTCTCAGACCAATATTCTTAGCTGCCTTCCTTTTAATTAAGAGGTTTGAATTGCAGCAGGTGCTCATTGCTGTTCACAGGTGCTAATCATTGCTATTCATAGGTTTTCAGAGTTTAAGTGGAAAAATTCTGAATACAAGTAAAAGGTCTTTTTAATTTATATCTTAATCAGTGGTGTTTTAAGGTGATTATAATGTTCATTTTGTTTCTCAAGATTTTTTTTCTTAAAGTGCAACCCCAAATTAGAAAAAGTCGGGACAGTATGGAAAATGCATATAAAACACAGTGCATAATAACATTAAACGGTTCAAAGATGACATCTTTTTCCGGGACATCCATGCATTTACAGCAAGACAATGCAAAACTACAGTGGTCTGAAAAAGTGGTTGCCCCTTTCCTGATTTCCTATTTTTTTGCATGTTTGCCACACAAAAGATCAAAGACCAAAAGATCCTTAAATGCTACACAACATGCCGAGATCCAAAGAAATTCAGAAACTCAAAACGTAATTGAGATCTATCAGTCTTGAAAGGGTTATAAAGCCATTTCTAAAGCTTTGGGACTCCAGCAAACCACAGTGAGACAGAGAACAGTGACAGGGAACAGTGGTTAACCTTCCCAGCAGTGGCCAGCTGACCAAAATTACCCCAAGAGAGCAGCGACGACACATTCAAGAGGTCACAAAAGACCCCGCAACAACATCCAAAGGTCTCACTTGCCTCAGTTAAGGTCAGTGTTCATGCCTCCACCATAAGAAAGAGACTGGGCAAAAATGGCCTGCATGGCAGAGCTCCAAGATGAACACCCCTGCTTAGCAAAAACACCATTAAAGCTCATCTAAATTTTCCAGAACACATCTTGATGATCCTCAAGACTTTTGGGAAAACATTCTGTGGACTGACGAGACAAAAGTTGAACTCTTTAGAAGGTGTGTCCCATTACATCTGGTGTAAAAGTAACACAGAATTTCAGAAAAAGAACATTATACCAACAGTAAAATATGGTGGTGGTAGTGTGATGGCCTGGGGCTGTTTTGCTGCTTCAGTATCTGGAAGACTTGCTGTAATAAATGAACTATGAATTCTGCTGTCTACCAAAAAATTCTGAAGGAGAATGTCCGGCCATCTGTTCATGACCTCAAGCTGAAACGAACTTGGGTTCTGCTGCAGGACAATGATCCAAAACCCACCATCAAGTCCACTTCTAAATGGCTGAAGAAAAACAAAATGAAGACTTGAGTGGCCTAGTCAAAGTCCTGATCTAAATCCTATTGAGATGCTGTGGCATGACCTTAAAGGCCATTCATGCTCGAAAACCCTCCAATGTGGCTGAATTACAACAATTCTGCAAAGATGAGTGGCCAAAATTCCTCCACAACGCTGTAAAAGACTCACTGCAAGTTATCGCAAATGCTTGGTTGCAGTTGTTGCTGCTAAGGGTGGCCCAACCAGTTATTAGGTTTAGGAGACAATCACTTTTTCACACATGGGCTTGTAGGTTTGGATTATTTTCTCCTTTAATAAACACCTTCATTTAAAAACGTTTTTTGTGTTTACTTGGTCATCTCTGTGCCAAAACATCTTTTAAATGTGGTGAACAGGAATGGCAACATTACAAAGTGGTAAATGCTTTACTGTTCGAACTTTTTTGGAATGTGCAGGCCTGAAATGCAGGAATGGATGTTTATTAACAAATGAAATCAAGTTGACCTGACAAAACATATCTCAGGTTCATACTGTCTGCAATAAAATAAAAGTCAAAGAAAATGTAAGAAGCACTGTGTATGTGTTTTTATATGCATTTCCCATAGTGTCAAATGAATATGAAGCTTCCCCTTTAACTGCAGCAGCTCACACACATCAGGAGGCGAATGCTGTACCAGTGCACCTCTCTCAGGTGCAAGGTAAGCATGAGAATTAAAGGATATAAACATCAGACAAAAGCGCCGCACAGAGCATTTGCAAACAAAGGAAATGTATGCAAAGTTATTAAATAAATAAGGGGAAAACAGAAGAAGCAAAATGAACGCGCTGATGGCGGGTGTGGGGAATAAACATAAAAGGAAAACACTCTTAAATACAGAGCGAACACTCTCTCTCTTTCTCACTCTGGCTGTGCGTGCACAGAGCGTGCAGCTCAGAAGAGGGGGAGGGCGGAGGCATGCTATACGTGCTCTGAGGAGTCCTACTATACCCAAAGCTGCGCGAAGTGAATCATTGTACTCCATACAGACGGAGTGTAAGACGGAAGCGCAGGTGCGAGGCGATTCACAGTACTTCGTACGGAAAGGAGACAGACACGCAAAAGTGAGGAACGGGGCTGAACGCAACGCGGCGTTCCTCGAACAGTGGAGGCGTTAGTGGGATGTGATGTCTACTACTAAGTAGGGAAGTAGGGAAGTGGTAGCAGTGAGGGCAAATGCAGGGAGCTCGCACAGCCGCAGCAGGCTAGCCGGAAGCCACAGAGGGCGACGGAGAGGCCGAAACCGGGTGCACAAGGGCGAAGGCGAAGTCTGGCCTTATACTATTTCCTATGCCCTGTCCTTCAGATCTCTTGATCCGTACAACTACTGAGCCCTTTTGAGGGCCCAGTCTACCATTTAGTCTTAACACTGCTTGAAACAGGGGAATACAGCACAAGAGAGATTTGTGAGGTCTCCAGCAACAAATGCCACGATATGGAGACAGAATGTATCGTTTGCTAAGGTATGACTGCGACACCTGTCAGCACTCATTAACGTTTTTAAATACCTGAGCACACAGGTGTTGCAAATATACTAATAAGTGCCAAGTAAACCAGGCTCCAGCACAATCGTGATCACTGGTACAACCTCAGAACATCTACCACACCGACACTGCCATCTAGCACAGACTTGGGGGATCCTAATAGTACCCTCCCCAAAAAAGGGCAGCTTCCGAAACCCTTAAGCGCGTCTAATATCTCCCCTAGCCTGGCGGACACACTCTGGATTGAGCATATAGTGCACGGTGCAAGCGGTTTAGGGGCGGAGCTTGCCGCGTGCGGCTCAGAAACAGGGCTAGACCTGACAAGGCCAATGAAAAAGGCCGGCGCGAATCACCTAGCTTGTGCAAACAGGCACCAAGGAGGTCGACGGTGGCGACCGAGGTGCAGGAGTCGGTGCAAATGACCCAGGTACAGACCTAGACCTAGGCAGCATAGCGGGCTCAGGTATGGAGCAAGGCAGCACAGCAGGGTTAGGGCAGGAAGATGAGCTCCTGCCTCAGCTCTTCACTGAGACCCCCCTTAAAAAAGGCCATGAGCTTGTCCTCATCCCAGCCAGTCTCCATAACCACCATGTGGAATTCTGCGATATAATCAGAGACCAGCCGGGAGCAACGAATGCCACGATATGGAGACGGACAAGCCGTAGCTACACAACGTATCGTTTGCTAAGGTAAGACTGCGGCACCTGTCAGCACTCAGGAACGTTCTTAAATACCTGAGCGCACAGGTGTCACAAATCTAATAATAAGCGCCGATTAAACCAAGCGCAAGAGCGATAGTGATCGCTGGTACGACCTCAGACTGTCCACCAAGGTGACACTGCCATCTAGCGTTGACTTGGGAGGATCCTAATATATTCGTGGTTTCACTGGATATCTATCCCGTTTTGATTTCCACTGTTTTTACCTCTGCTTTTACTAGCGTCCCAAGCATGTTTTCTTTTATTTCTGACTCCCGGATACGTCTCACTTTTGCACCACGGATTACGAACCTTTTGCTTTATGCTTATAGTTTAGTTATTCGGGTTCATTTCTGTTTGCCTGTTGGGAATATCTTTAATAAACTTTAACCCTGCATATGAATCTGCAAGCATCTATTTGGTTCGTCTTCTGTTACAAGGCCTCACATAGTTAAATAACATAAAGGAAATCGAAAGCTTTAAAGTAGTTATTGCAGTTAAAATACTGTATCATCATGTTAATGTAATATATTATTTGCCAGTTTTTTTTTGTCAGGGATTTTGTTGGGTTACCATCTTACGTTTAAAAAAAAATGACTCTCATTCTCTGTGTGAGTGGAACACTATTAATAACCATATTAGTGCTAAATTTTCATATTCATTGGAAATAGCTGCACGTAACTAATTAAATTAATTAAACAGACAGGAGCCAGGATTAGGACTCAACTTTTTTAGTTTTATTCCAGATCCTTTACCGCTCAGCCACACTGTCCATATCCATGCATCTAAACTATATCAGTTTTAAGAGGTGCCATAATTCAGACAGCAGCTCTGGTATCTCCATGGTAAGAGCCAGCTGCTGAATATGAATTCCGGGTAGGGATTGCAATGTGAGTAAATTGATCTAATTATGAATAATAGTGTATGCACACATACATGTACATTATTTATAACAATGTGCATCACTGTTGTATTTACAATCTTACTATATTACAGGGCACTGCCTTCTTTGTTGGTCGTAAGACCTACTAAAGCACTACTATAGACCCACGGACACCAATATGTTCTACTTAAGTTCACTTAGGTTCTACAATATGTTCACTTAAGCATGCTGCAAACTTGTTGTTGTCGGGTGACACCTGGACGGAGCCACACCTAATCTGGTTTCTCTGTGTCAGAGGCAAGATCTGTACCACAGTCATAGAGGGGCACATTTAATGCCTAAAGTAAAACATGTGCTTGTTTACAAAACCCAGTACTTTTCACAGACAATTGGTCTCCAAGCAAGGATCTCCTGATTTCCAGAGGAAAGAAGGAAATGATACAAAAGTGTCCTAATCTATTTGATAGATTAGCTCTCGGAGACCTTTAATGTGTGTGTGGGTGTTGTGTTGTGAACCATTGCCCTCGTACTGTGTAAAATCAGCTCATTAGGAGACCTCAGAAATGGACACAAATGTGCTCCAGGCACATAGATCCGGAACCAGAAACCAGACAGTGAATGAACGAAGGCCAGATGCAAGTCAAGATAATCTGCAAACGCTGTTTTTGTAGAAAGATTCAGACCTGACATAGTTCAAGCTGAATCTTTGTTCAAGTTGAATCCAGATTCAAAGGTTTATTTGTCACATGCTATTCTGTAATCATAGTACAACAGTGCAGAGAAATTAACTGTGGTATTTCTAAAGACTATGCAAACAATTAGTAGACAAAATGACAGTTTGACATTGGATGAAAGGTAAGGGGAGTGCTAGACCAAAACAACACAAGAGCACATGTGTTTTATATTTTTTATCATAATCTTGATGGATTGTTTTAAACACTGTTTAGGAAACATATTTCTTGGCCAGCATGATGGCACAGCGGTTAGTTCAGTTGCCTCAAAGTTTCACCTTCCCCAGTTCGATCCCGACCTCAGACTACGCCTGTGTGGAGTTTGTGTGTCCTCCCCATGTCCGTGTGCTCCAGTTTCCTCCTGCATCCCATAGACATGCATGTTAGGTTAACTGGTGTTTCTAAATTGCCCTTAGTGTGTGTAGTGTGATGGATTAATGAGCATATTTCTTGTTAAGAGTAAACAGTTACTTCTTACCTCCCACCTTACACATTAAATATAACCCAAAAAATTAGGAGATTCTTGTATTTCAAGAATTCAACTCTGTTCATACAACTTCACAAGATGACACATGTGGCATAATAATCATGCAATAACTATGTACAAGAAAAAATGAAGCATGCAACTCTTGCCCAGTAAGTAAAAACTATCGAACCTCGATGGCCTTGCTATTAAACACATTGCTGACAGTGACATAGCTACCACAATATTTGGAGGAGTAAACGTGTTGAAAGAAGCTATTGCTGGGTTTGGCACATATTGATTGGGCATTCCTGTTGAAAAGATGGACTTTAAATACATTGTGACATTGTGTGAGTGGTGAGCAATGATTTTCTCTGATTATTGAGGGTTTCTACGAATAGTCGTGTCAGCCATTCTAAGAAACTCTAGTGACTTCAAATCAAATGGTGGATGTTAAGAACTAAGCCTCTTCTTCTCTGGCAAGTTGCATATTTAGTAATAGCATGCTTGCTAAAAATCATGTCAAGCCAAAATTACCTGGAGCTATACTATAGTATTGAAATGTACAACAGGTGATGTAGCTATTGCTAAAAGAACATGGTATGTTACCTTTAAACCTTTGAACCATTTTGATGATAACAGCCAAAGAAAAGTGGACCAGTGTGTCACTGTGTCATGTGTGTCGTGTTTGTATTCTTAAGAAAAAAACCTCTGTACAGTGCTGTTCCATACAAGTTCGTTCTCCCTGTAGAAGTAAAAAAACAATCATTCTTATACATTTACTTTAGAAAGACATTGCTGGTGGAATTACAGTGGAGAACATTTCTCTATAATCTCAAACAGAAACATTAATAGATCAAGCTTCTTTTCTTACCATCTAGTGTAGAAATAGACTCAGGCTTCCAGATGAATTGAATGTAGAGAAGATCAACAAATCATTGAATGTCACATGTCAAGTAACAGGGTGATGTTATGTTGGGGTTTTTGTTCATGGTGAGTTTATTTTGTGTGTGTGTGTGTGTGTGTGTGTGTGTGATGGGGGTGTTTGGGGGGAGGCAGAGAGAGAGAGAGAGAGAGAGAAAGAGAAACAGACTGCAATTTCAAAAGCCATGTTCCAGCAGGCCCTGTCACACCTAAAGCTACAGGACAGCGTGTAATTACATCACGACCAGTGTTCCACTGTAATGAGTAGCCTGCAGTCATCTTGAACCATCCAAAGAGAACAGAAAACAGAGACCTGACAGAGATAAATCATTCAGGAAGAAACATACATAGGTAGTGTTCTGTCCTGCCTGACCCTTTAGTACACCCTTTAGTTTTTGCAAAGAATGAACACCCTGTACTGCCTAGCATTAATCAGTTCATTATTTAATAGATAGAAAAAAACATATCCATGCTACTACATGGGCTTAAAGGTCAGCAAGGCAGTTTGATGTCCCATGCTTCAATTACGTACAGTATGTTCTTAACACCACTAAGAACGAACGTTAGTATACTGACATTCACACATGGTCTTTTTTATTCATAAAGACTCTATATTACTGAAAGCATAGGTGATGTTTTTGTGGTTCCAGTTATGATGCAACCAATTGAGTTCAGATTCGCTTGGCATTCAGAAAATGTTCCCTGTGTGTGAAGTCATAATATAACCCCACTTCAGAAAAAGAACAGTACGGAAAATGCAAATAAAAAAGAAAAACCTCTAGTGTTCCTCAGATTTCCTTTCACTTTTATTTCATTTCAGACAGTATAAACCCAGGATATTTCATGGGGTTTTTGTTTGTTTTTGTTTTTTTGTTTTTCTGGTCAACTTAATTTAATTTGCTAATTTCACTAGCTAATCTTCCATTCTTGCATTCCAGGCCTGCAACACATTCCAAAAGAGTTGGGACATATGATGTCAAAATGTGATTATAATCATGATTTGGTACAAAAGTAGTATCCACAAAAGGCTGAGTCTTTGAAAAGAAAAGATGGGCATAGGATATCCAGTTTATCAACATATGTGTAAGAAAATTATTGAAATGTTTTGAAACAGTGTTCCTCAAAGACACACTGGAAGGGATTTACATGTTTCTCCCTCTGCAGTGCAGAATATTATTAAACAGTTCAAGGAATCTGGAGGAATTTCAATGTGAAAAGGGCAAGGGCTCAAGCCTAAACTGAAGAGGCATGATCTCTGAGACCTCAGACGACATTACGTCAAGAGCCATCATTCATCGATAGCTGATAGGACCTCATGAGCAAGGGATTACTTTATCAAACCTTAATCAAGCACTAAAATATGGAGTTACAAATTCTACTTAAAACTTCAATGTGCAAAACAGAAGCCTTATGTTAACCATGTCCAGAAGCGGCGTCGAATACTCTGGGCTTGGAAGCATCTGGGATGGACAATCACACAGTGGAAACCTCTATTATAGTCAGACCAATCAGTATTGCAGATCTGTTTTGGAAATAATAGACACCATGTTCTCCGAACCAAATACGAAAAGGACCAACCAGACTGTTATCAGCTACAAGTTCAAAAGCCAGTCTCTGCCATGGTATGGGGTTGGGTCAGTGCCCTCGGCAAAGGGGACATTCAGTCTGTGCTTTTTTCAACAAGATGATGCAAAACAAGCCAAATCAGAAAAGGTTCAGACTGAAATATGTAAATCCCTTCCAGTCGTTCTTTGAGAAACATTGTTTTTAAACATTTCGATAATGTTCTTACACAGTTGTTAAATGTAAACTGGAAATTCTCTGCCCATTTTTACTCCTCAAAGACTCTGCCTTCCATGGATACTGCTTTTGTGCCAAATCATGATTATAATCTCCTGTTAACATTACCTGTTTGAGATCACATCATATTTCTTTTTTTTTTACTAGCCCTACATTTCCCTGTCCCAACTTTGTTTGGAATGTGTTGCACATGGAATAGGTGTTTATTAACAAATAAAATGAAATTGACCAGAAAAAACTGAAATATTTGGAGTTCATAATGTCTGCAATGAAATAAAAGTCAAATGAAATGTAAGGAACACTGCATATATATTTTATTTGCATCCTCCATACGTCCCAACTTTTTCTGATTTGGGGCAGTACCCACAAGCTACACGTTCTCTTGAGCTATATTTACTGAAAACGACAGAGGATAATGCTATACCGCCTATATTTAGCCTTGTTTAATATCTGCCTATATTACATTTTAGACTTCCTAAAGTGGTTTGGGTGATTGTTGGTTTCATGGTTAGATCCCCTGTCTGCTTGTGCTGCCACAGGACTTGAGGAACTCAAAATCTTCAGATGTGATGGAAGGCCCCTAGTGAGGGAGAACTACTAGCACAGATAGGGCTGTCCGTTTCATCTCAAGTTTTGAATTCCTCAACTCCAGGTGTCTGTAGTAGCGCAAGCAGTCCTCCTACACCAAGTTGCATTTAATATAACTCAGTCTAATCATGCAAACCACCTTAGGAAGTCTGTGATGAAGAGGCAGAACTACAAACATAGACAGAGGCTTTCACCTTCCAAATGTCAAAGTTCCTCCAGATCTAGTTGAGCTAAGTTTGTGAGAAATGTATCCATTTGGATAAAATCCAGATACACAAGGTGCATGAAATGCAATCAGTAATGAAATTCGGTTCTCCTAATTATAGTAATTGATTATTACTGTTTTCACTTCACAATAGTGCATTCATATTATGCATAGTAGCTGAATTTTAAGTCCATTTAAATGTCACAGAGACTGCTTCAGGCTTGCTGCTTCAATATGCTTGTTTTCTCCAGGCTCTAAATTCACTTTGCTTTACTATACTTGCCTGTTTGCAGTTAGTGGGATCATTAGTCTTTATATGCCCTTTAATGTTTACCTTGGCTTTCCACAGCCCTACTTAAAGTTCAGAATCATTTTCTGGTGGTTGCCTGATCCATTTATGTCCTAGATTGCTCTTTTGTGCTCTGTGCTCTCATTTACCAGCCTTTTGTATTTTATATTTTTTATGGATTCACCCCCAATAACAACACTTATATTGTCTACTATTATACTGATGTGTGGATTAATAACGTTAAAGTCACAATGCATACTCAATCTAACAAAGCCTTCTTTTGGCAGAATCACTGCTTGAAATTTTGTTGCACATTTGATTATTTACTTACATCCAATTCCTAGTATCAAAGTATGTTAATATGTGCCAGTCCCTAATACATACCTTTTTATTATATTTTTTTATATGGTTGCTTACTTAAAAGGCATAAAAAGCAATATATAGATAAACAAGTAATAACATGTGCAATACTAATACTTGTCACAAATAGTATATATTACAATTCTGTAAATATGTGAAAAGTACCAATTTAATTCTGCACCTAAAAACAGTAACACAGTTTTGGTGTTTGCTGTAAAATTCTAACAAGAAATACATACCTATCTGACAAACAATATGTAAAAATGTATAATAGGAAATTACTGTATATAATCATTCAGCCTTTGCCTAAATTAAATACAGGTATCAATCCACACATATGTATGTATATATATATATATATATATATATATATATATATATATATATATATATATTCAGCCTTTGCCTAAATTAAATACAGTTATCAAATCCACACTATGTGGTGTATATATATATATATATATATATATATATATATATCTATATATATATATATATATATATATATATACATACATATATAGAACTGAATCTCATATATATATATATATATATATATATATATATATATATATTAACTGAATCTCAAGAGAAGGTGGGCCATGCAGTAAGACAACTACCCTTAGCACACAAGTCATTCTACCAAAGAATGGTTATAGAAGAATAAAGGTAATGTTTTGAAATGGCCAAGTCCAAAGTCCTGACCTTAGTCCAATTCAAAATGTTGTGGAAGGACCCGAAGCAAGCAGTTAATCTGAGGAAGCCTACCAACATCCCAGAGTTGAAGCTGTTCTGTAAGGAGGAAAGGGCTAAAAATTCCTCCAAGCCGGTGTGCAGGGACTGATCAACAGTTACAAGAAATGTTTAGTTGCAGTTATTGCTGCACAAGGTTGCACCAGATACTGAAAGCAAAAGGTTCACATACTTTTGCCACTCACTAATATGTAGTATTGGATAATTTTCTTCAAGTAATAAATGACCAAGTATAATATTTTTTTTGTCATTTGTTTAACTGGGATTCCTCATTCATCTACTTTTAGGATTTGTGTGAAAATCTGATGATGTTTTAGGTCATATTTATGCAGAAATATATAAAAATTCTAAATGGTTCACAAACGTTCAAGTACCACTGTAAGCAGCAGATGAGGTACAACAAAAGTGCAAGGATAGAAGAAACATTAATCTAGCTATTGTTTGAATATGTGTGTCAGACTTCTGTGGAAGAAAATGAAAAACTAGAATTTTTCTGACTAGTGTGGGCAGTGACGAGCAGGGACACTGAAATATCAAGGTCAGGCCTTGCAGGCATGGCTCAATATCAAAGACGAATGTACTAGATGCACTGAAGCTGAAGATCTGAGTTTGGTGTGCAGTTCAAGGAATCAGGAATGTAAATAATGTGTTGAGTGAAGACAAGAATTTGAAATTTGATCCTGACTGCAACAGGAAGCCAGTGGGATTATCTCAATAACGGAGTTATAAGAGAAAACTTTGGTAGAGTGTGAACCAGACAAGCAGCAACATTCTGAATGCCCTGTAGTGAAGCAATGGAACTTGAAGATAAACCAGCAAGCAAAATTGCTTTAAACAAGTTTGGAAATGACAGGAGCCTGTATGAAGATCAGGGAGTTTTTTTTGTGGTAGGAAAAGGATGTACTCTAGTGATGTTGTACAAAAGAAAGCTGCAGGAGCTGGTGGTTGATGTAGTTTTCAGAAAGTTTGAGGTTGTTGTCCAAAATCATACCACGATTCATTGCCAGGTGGGCTTGATGAGCAGTGAGACTGACTATGTGGTTTGAGAGTTCCAGTGCTGGGGAGTTAGATCGGTTCAGTTTTGTACATCAAGTGATGTTTTGCCATTCAGGAAGAGATGTCATTCAGATACTTGTTTTGAAACTTGATGGATGGAACTCGATGGATGGAATGATATGAGAAACCATGTGATCTAATCACGAAACCAAGTTTCAGTGTACAGGGAGAACAAAAGTGGACCAAGAACTGATCCTTGAAGATCTCTGTAGTAATCCTATGAAGATCTCTGTAGTAATCTTATGAGGTCACCATACTACCTGGTAGGACCAATTTCCTATAGAAACCTACAAGGCACTTAAGGGCAGTGGGAAACCCTGCCCCAGTATTATGACATCAAACACTTTTTTTAGGTTTATAAATATTTATTTTTAAAAATTTAAATAGCCATTTAAATAATTACAAAATTGTATTTAAATAATATGTAAATTTATACAAGATTTATGTTATTGACCTATGCTTGCTTTGAAGAGAATGAATATTTTGGTATGGCTGTGCTCCATTTGCCCTTATGAATTAGCTGCATCTGCAAACCACTAAATAACGTTAATAGCCAGCTGAGCCCAACTCTTCAATCCTTTGAAAGCTTTGGAAGGGTATAAGATATTTATCTTCCCTTTTCACTATTAATTGCAATGCCAAGCATGAATTGGCAAATAAATTAAATCAGGAACTTGTAACATTGTATCCTGTTGTGAGGTTTTGTAATAATAATAAAAATGACTTATGGCTCATAAATTTCTTACTGTATGGCTCAAAAAATTCTTACTGTGTCTTTTTTCTCAAAACCAAGATGTAAAGAAGTGACAATACTAAGGATATTATTTTTCTATTTGTTTAGACTGTGCTTCGTGCACCAAAGTATTAAATATCAGAGACCGTTTGGTGTTAGATATTTTTATTCATAAACAATACAATAAATATGTATAATATAATATGCTTAAACAAATATGTAAACAGATTTAGTCTAATTAGCTAAGCTGTCACATCGTCAAATTCACAGTACAATAACAAAAGCACTACAGTACATTTAGTAAATAGAACTGTCACAATTGTCCATGTCTTTTATATTTAATAGCCGCAATCATCATTACATAGACCAGCTTTATTCTAATAGCAAAGCTCGCTTTATTGATAATAAATAAGATACATTATGACATGTAGGTGTAGCTATATGATGGATTTCATCAGGTAGTATTGTGTGTTTCTCCTTTGTAACAGTCTTTAGGAAACATAATAGCAAACATAGTCATTGTAAACTTTTTTCATGGCTTTTCAATTCTTACAATCTGATGGGGTGCCCAAATATTTAATTTGTATTTTGGTATATATGCTCCGCTTACATATAAAGTTAAAATGACAGATTTGCCACAATAGTACAACAGAAGCACACAATGTACATTTAAGTTTTTTATGTAACTTGGTTAAATTATTAAAGCCACAAATCATCTGAGAAAACAATCAATATATATTCTGGTAGTTGCCTTGTCTAGTTAGATGAGCTTGCTCAGCACTTGCTTAACCACCCGCAATCTCCCCTGATAGAAGTGAATGGGCTTCCTGTTTGTGAGCCCAAAGTGATCTGCAGTGTTCATTTTTGAATTAGGCACAATGAGGCAGGACACACTGACTAAACTCATGAAGCATCCCTTTCCTCTCTAAGCCAAACTGTTTCTCATCTTGGCATGGCTGCAACAGGTCCAGGAACAGTTTGGACTTTAGAAAGCGCCTGTACGAGTCCTTTTCCATCAAGGTGAAAATCTTGCTCTGAGCCTCATCGAAGCAGGTCTTGTCACACTCTTCCAGATTCTTTCGGGTTTCTTCTCTTGTTGCAGAATCCAAATTGACCTTTTGAAAGTAATTGAATTTGATTAAGATACATATAATGCTTGTTGACTCATTTGGAAATAACTTGGCCTAAAATAGTGCCTCACCTCATTTGGCGAATCAACATCAACATATTGTTCAAAGATCTTCTTGGCTTTGACCGGCATCTGTTCTGCAGGTGTCCTCTTGAAGTCCTCACATGCCACCCAAAACTGTATGTTTTCCTGACTGAACTCAGACTTCAAAAAAGCAGTGAAGGCAGCGCGACCAGCTGAAAGAAGAAAGATCTTCCATCATTTTGAGAATGATTAATAAATTTGTAATTGATTTTCAAGAAGGAACTTGAAGGAAATGCATGTATTTTAAAACAAATGCAATCTTGCTGCATGATATCCCTCTCTCACTAAATTCCCATTAACTGCAAAACTTGCATCATATAATCAAGTTTTGCCTCTTGCTATCCCAAGTCTCTTGGGAAATAACTTAATGTTGAAGGCCTCAGAAGATGTTTACACCAAGAGGTCAGTGCTCCAAGTCTAAGGAGATTCCCATATAGCCCTGCTCCTGAGCTCTGTCCCTGTGGTGCCTGAACCCAAAAGCCCACTTAAACGGAACACTGGGACTGTTTGGGAGCCACAGAGGGCAGAATGTGGACACGCAGCACACGATCAGAGGCGTGAGAACATAACCATGAGGTCAGTCCAGTTACAATAACATACACGTTTCCTTAATGCATGAACATTATTAAGTACAAGCACTGTACCTAATAATTAGCTTAGACTCAAGATCCAAGAGTGACTCTGTGTATCAGACTGCATAATGTCAATATACATATTTTACATTATTTTATTTTAACTATCTCTGTAGGATTATTTGTTTAGATAAATTAGCTTCATTCTCATATTTATCATCTACACCACCCAAGGAGGATGGGACAGTTTTTGAGTCTTGGTCCTACCAAGGTTTCTTCCTCATAACACTTTAGGGAGTTTTCCTTTCTACTGTTGCCCTAGGCTTGCTCAGTTTGGGGTTGGCCGTAGATATTAGAAGATAATCTAAAATTGTAAAGTTGCTTTGAGACAATGCTCCATTGTAAAAAGCAATATAAAAATGAACCTGACTTGACTTGACTGAGGCTTATAATACACATTTCACACCAATTAAGCTCGCCATTTGTTCCTTTTTATTGATTGAATTGAAATTGACATTGTAAAAATTCAGTTGTCTTGGTGATGACTTTATGCATGTTAAGCAATATGCAAGATTTACTAGCTAACCAGATAATGATGATCTAGTCAAACGTCAGTTACCCAGTTGCAGCGCAGATTTGCTTTGGAGCTGTGGATGTTATCATGATCTAATTCAAAGCTCAACCAATTCAATGCTCATCGTAAAACTACTCTACGACAAACTCTAAAATTTTAATGGCAGTTCAAAACAGTATTCATGGTCCAGAGGTGCTTGACACTTACCATCATTATTAATCAAGTGATTAAATGATGTTTTCCATTTTTCAGTATCAACAGGAGCAGAGCTAGAGACAGAAAAAATATACATTAATATATATCTAAATATGATGATGATGAGGATGATGATGATGATTATTATTATTATTATTATTATAGATTTAATAATGTAAGATTTTGTAACTTATGTCATGAACTACAAATGTGTATTGTTTTACTTACACAAGTTTCAAACTTATTTAATCGCACTAATAAGTTTACACAAACTGACATTTAAATCATTAAGGTTTTTGAACCTGTGACATCAGCTTGACCTTTTTTTCCCATTCTCACCTTTTCACAACAGAATTTTTTTCCTTTTCCTTAGCCGGCTTTTGCTCTTGACTGGGCTCAGCCTTCTGGAGCAGGAAGCCGATCTTATGCTTTATGTCTTTGGCACTGTAGAGGAAAATGAGTCAAATCAAATGCCAGATCTAAATCAAATGTCATATTACATACTTAAATAACCTTAAGGTTGCCTAAAGTTCTTATTTCTAAACAGCATATGATTAAGTCTTACTACCAGTAAAATAAATGTCATATTCTCTACATACCAGACAATCCAAACAGTTTAATCATAATGATTTAGTCTGTAAAGTCCATACCTCTTCAAGCAAGTAGCAGGCAGGGCTGCAAGCCCCTTACACATGGTGCTGGTGGAGGTGAGTTAGAAAATCCAAAGAAAACACAGAGGAGCACTTCAGTGTTCAAGGATCGCTAGAGTATTCCTGCAATCTCCTCCTCTCTCTGGCTTTATATGGCTCAGTCCTGACTGCCAAATGATCAGCCAATCAGAACAAGTACACTGGGTGTGTGCTTACACACTGGCTGAAGGAGGAAAGGTCTCTGAACTTCTAGAATAAAAAATATTATTTAAAAAGTCCTTTTAAGGTCATTATGTGACGTTTGCTTTAAGGGACCATTATATATTATATACTAATATAATGTACAGTGGGGCAAAAAAGTATTTAGTCGGTCACTGATTGTGCAAGTTCTTCGGCTTAGAAAGATGAGAGAGGTCTGTAATTTTCATCACAGGTACACTTCAACTATGAGAGACAAAATGAGAAAAAAAAATCCAGGAAATCACATTGTAGGATTTTTAAAGAATTTAATTGTAAATCGTGGTAGAAAATAAGTATTTGGTCAATAAATTTGGTTCAACTCAATACTTTGTAACATAACCTTTGTTGACAATGACAGAGGTCAAATGTTTCCTGTAAGTCTTTGCCAGGTTTGCACGCACTGTAGCTGGTATTTTGGCCCATTCCTTCATGCAGATCTCTTCCAGAGCAGTGATGTTTTGGGGCTGTCGCTGGGCAACACGGACTTTCAACTCCCTCCACAGATTTTCTATGGGGTTGAGGTCTGGAGACAGGCTAGGCCACTCCAGGACCTTGAAATGCTTTTTAGTGAGCCACTCCTTCGTTGCCCTAGCAGTGTGTTTTGGGTCATTGTCATGCTGGAAGACCCAGCCACGTTCCATCTTCAATGCTCTCACTGATGGAAGGAGGTTTTGGCTTAAAATCTCATGATACATGGCCCCGTTCATTCTTCCGACGACGGATCAGTCGTCCTGTCCCCTTTGCAGAAAAACAGCCCCAAAGCATGAGGTTTTCACCCCATGCTTACAGTAGGTATGGCCGCAAACTCAGAATTCCTATTCCTCTAAACACGCCGAGTTGAGTTTTTACCAAAAAAGTTCTATTTTAGTTTCATCTGATCACATGATATTCTCCCAATATTTTTCTAGATCATCCATAGGATCTCTGCCAAACTAAGATGGGACCTGGACATGTACGGTTTAAGCAGGGGGACACTCCTGCACTGCAGGATCTGAGTCACACTCGCGTAGCCCCAAATGTGTTACTGATGGTAGTCTTTGTTACTGCGTCCAAGGGGGGCTTCTCCAGGCATTCATCAGGTCCCTCCCTCCATGTAGTTCTGGGATTTTGCGCACGTTCCATGGTCATTTTGACCCCATGAGATGAGATCTGCGTGGAGGGCCCAAACGAGGGAGATTATTCAATGGTCTTGTATGTCTACAATTGCTCGCAACAGTTGATATTTCACACCAAACCTGGTTGCTATTGTAGAATTCACACTTCCCAGCATGGGCAGGTCTATAATTTCTTCTGGGTGTCCTTCGACAGCTCTTTGGTCTTGGCCATGAGTGAGTGTGGAGTCTGACTTTATTGAGGCTGTGGACAGGTGGGCTTTGATACAGATAATGAGGTCAAAAAGGTGCCATTAATACAGGTAAGAGTGGAGGACAGAAGAGCTTTTAAGAGAAGTTACAGGTCTGAGAGAGCCAGTAATCGTGGTTGTTTGTGGGGGACCAAATACTTATTTTTTACATTGATTTACAATTAAATTCTTAAAATCCTACAATGTGATTTCCTGGATTTTTTTCTAATTTTGTCTCTCATAGTTGAAGTGTATCTATGATGAAAATTACAGACTTCTCTCATCTTTCTAAGTCGGAGAACTTGCACAATCAGTGACTGACTAAATACTTTTTTGCCCCACTGTATCGAAGAAGTGAATACAGTTAATAGCAACAAAATCTTATTATTGCTTTATTTGGTTTTCTCATTTTTCTACCATATTATTACCTGCTGTCTATATTTAATAAGCCCATATTTTAAAACATTACAGGTTACATAATGATTAATAAAGTGAACGTACTCTTTGATTGTGCCCACAGTCATGTCTTAACATATGTGTAAGGAGACAGTACCCCACATATAACCATTCAATTAAATACAATCCAATCAAACTGCTCAGTAATTAATTTTGTACATGCTAAGGAAAGTTCCAAGACAAACTCACACTAAAATACATTACAGAGTTTATATATTAAATCAGTAATAACTTTGTTTAAATCTGCATTTTAGTGCTGGGGTACACTGGATATGTTATACAACTACAACACTAATTACATTTTTTTCTGAGGTTGGTTGGCCATATAATTTTATTGTTACAGACAGGTTTTTAAATGCTAAATTATTGCTATTGTTTAATATGTGATCTTTATAATAGTGGCACATCGGATATCTCTGTTTGAATAATTTATGCTTATCCTATCCTGAAACAAGTCAACATTTGATAAATTGTAATATAAGTAATTTTTGACTTAGTATATTGGCACTATTCATAGTTCATTATGAAAAATCTAACTGACATCCATACCGTCAATCTTGAGTCATTATTTTCAGCCAAAATAGCACGTACAAGTGCATAAACACACCTAACCATACACACACAAACACATGCTCATATTCTTACACTCTAGTTTTGGAAAGTGCAAGGGAGTGCCTGTGAAATAAATCACACAGTTTAGATTGCAAAGATAGATTAGAAAGAACATTTTGTGCCTTCAGTAACCCCATAAATACTAAGGGCTAAAGTACTTGGAAATGTAATTTCTTAATAATGTGTGTATTGCATGTATGTATGTATGTACAGTGGTACCTCAGTTCTCGACCGCCTTGGAATTCGTCTAATTCGGTTCTCGACAGATTTTGACTAGAAAAACTGGTCTCAGTTCTCGTCATATACTTGTTTTGCTTTTACTTTTCACTTTCAGTCCATTACTCACTAAATTACATGAAATTTTTCAACATTTTATGATAAAATTGTGTGAATTATTTTGGTCGACTGTAAGTTTATGTAAGTGTTTTCAATATAATATAGACCACTCTATCAAGCACTTGTTAAACTCCTCAGTTCATGATACATTTAACTTATGATGGATTTGTCAGAACATATCCCCATCATAAATCATAAAAGGGAGTGCCTGTACAGTACAACTCCGTTATTGCATATAATACCTTATACAGTGTAGATTCTCTGGGGGTCTGGATTCAAATAATATGAATTAATCCAATACTTATGGGAAGAATTTGCTCAATACTTGTTATTTTCAGCTCTCAACAAGCCTTCTGGAATGAATTAAGAGCAAGAACTGAAGTACCATTGCATAGAATAACATGGTACTGCTAAAATAGGCGTTTAACAGTTTACAGATTTACCCTTTTTATAAAAAAAATTCTAGGACCAATGAAAATGTTTGAACATTCAATTTGAAAAATATATTTATTTTATATCTTAGAGGAAAATCAGATATTTCATAAGCAATTAATCCAGGAATCCATATACTTTTCATGGGTTTGCAAACTTTGCTCTTACAGTACATCTATAATTCACTATAATCTATGTAAAAGTAATAATCAAAAAGTCTTATATTATCAGAATTCATTTTGTGTTTGTTTTCAATCACAATTGGTACCATTTTCATTTAAAAATAGATTTAGTTTCTTTATTACTTTCTTGAATACACAGTTTTTTAAATCTAAATCCAGTATACCTAACCTGTACAGTTTTGGGTGGACTGTTTACTACACTGGCCAGCAGTTGTAGTCATGTCCAGGTTTCCTTACCTCTGAGAGGTTCCAACAACAAGTTTTCCAAAGCATTAGTATGCATATGACTAAGAGTGTACCTGCCTTTTTATAGTATTTTAACAGTGACTATTTGTGATCTGTACTTATATAATTAAATAATATTCTGATTTCTAGCCAGTAATGATGTTGTTCTAATGTTCTACATACAAGCTAAAAACATTACTGTTTTCTACAAGCTTCGATGGCTCCTTCTGCTGTTCCCCCAGGGAATGAACCAATTAGAACAAGAACTACATTAACTGTGTTTTTAATACTAGTTTGTTAAGATGTACGGATATGGTTAGAAGTTAATTTAAGGTTACAGTTTGAGATTAATCATTGTTGGCTACTAGCCTGTACTGATGCTTCTGCTGTTTACCCAGAAAACAAAACACTAATTATATCCACTTCATGTTTGATATTTAGACATCAGTTTAGGGTTAGGTTTAAAGTTAGGGTTAGGTTAAGTTTAGAGCTTGCACACTCTTGTACTCATGTTTATATTCCATACAGTGAGCATAAAAATCTGTAACATGCATATGTTTAATAAAAGTCACATGATTGCTGGGGTGTTTTTAGTCAAATATGTAAGACTTTTTAATAGCAGGCTGCTTTCAGATGTAGTCTTTATGGTCATACTAGGACAGTACATTTCTCAGAAAAGGAATCTAATGTCCTCAATATTGTCCTATGTCTTTGGCCTCGAGGGAAAGTTGACTGTCCTAAAAGCAAATATTTTAGACAGTTGTCACCTGCAGATTATGTCACCGTGAGAGAGGCTCCATTACCTCAGGGAGGCAGTCCGGTAAGCTCCATAAATAAGGAAAACTTTGGCATAAATTCACCTACGTGGTGACTAACACGTCTCCCTCACCCTCCCTTCCCGCTCAAATGAGAGAGCTGTTGAATGATAAACCACTGAGCATGAGGGCTTTCTGAAAACCACTCCTTCAAAAAGTGAACTGGATTTGGCCAAGGCACAGTGTCATAATTTTAACTGGGATTACTGTATCATTTTTACTGCTTTGTGTAACCACTAATAACTCAAAGTAAATGACTTGTTAAGATAGTAGGCACACAAAAAGCATGTATTTTTAGTTACTGCTGTGGGGGTTTTATGTAACTGTTGTGCTGTGTTAGAATCACTGTTCCAGCCTTGGTGTTAGCAGTCAAATTAGATCGGCCTCTTTCAAAACACTTTTGTACAAATAATTTTATCACATTTTTGCACCTTTTTAAGCAACTCCTTTCCTTCCATTTAGTTTCTATGGCTAATGGAATCTGACTATCAGATCTAACCAGTCAGACCTGAAAAGTCAGACCAGGTTTATCATAAGATTTACATGTCCACTAAGTCCCATTTCATCATACATTTTCTATGGCTGGTCAGTTCTGACCAAAAAACCCACAAATTCCCTACTAAATATTATTTTCCTCAATAAATAAATGACCAAGTATACTATTTTTGGCTAATTTGTTTAATTGAATTCTCTGTATCTACTTTTAGGACTTTTAGGACTGTGAAAATCTCATGATGTTTTAGGTCATATTTATGCAGAAATATAGAAAATTCTAAAGGTTTCACAAACTTTCAAGCATCCCTGTATGTATATACAGTGGGGCAAAAAAGTATTTAGTCAGCCACTGATTGTGCAAGTTCTCCTACTTAGAAGGATGAGAGAGGTCTGTTATTCTCATCATAGGTACACTTCAACTATGAGAGACAAAATGAGAAAAAAACATCCAGGAAATCACATTGTAGGATTTTTAAAGAATTTAATTGTAAATTATTTTAAATTATAAAACAACCCCAAAGCATGATGTTTCCACCCCCATGCTTCACAGTATGTATGCTGTTCTTGGGATGCAACTCAGTATTTTTCTTCCTCTAAACACGATGAGTTGAGTTTTTACCAAAAAGTTCTATTTTGGTTTCATCTGACCACGTGATATTCTCCCAATCTTCTTCTGGATCATCCATATGATTTGTGCCAAACTTCAGATGGGCCTGGACATTTACTGGCTTAAGCAGGGGGACACTCCTGGCACTGCAGGATCTGAGTCCCTCTCGGCGTAGTGTGTTACTGATGGTAGCCTTTGTTAATTTGGTCCCAGCTCTCTTCAGGTCAATCATCAGGTTCTTCCGTGTAGTTCTGGGATTTTTGCTCACCGTTCTCATGATCATTTGACCCCACAGAATGAGATCTTGCGAGGGGCCCCAGATCGAGGGAGATTATCAATGGTCTTGTATGTTTTCCATTTTCTTATAATTGCTCCCACATTTGATTTATTCACACCGACCTGCTTACCTATTGTAGATTCACTCTTCCCAGCCTGGTGCAGGTCTACAATTTTTGTCCTGGTGTCCTTCAGCAGCTCTTTGGTCTTGGCCATGGTTGAGTTTGGAGTCTGACTGTTTGAGGTTGTGGACAGGTGTCTTTTATACAGATAACGAGGTCAAACAGGTGCCATTAATACAGGTAACAAGTGGAGGACAGAAGACCTTCTTAAAGA